>JAZHYW010030520.1:0-43037 GCA_037355805.1 Ixodes ricinus | reverse complement strand
TGGATAGCGCTACACTGAGCAGCCGAGCAGATAGAGCTCCGTCGCTCGTGCGCATGAACTCGTGCCTTGCGCCCGTGGCTAGAACGTACCCGGCTCTGAGCCGATCGCCATATTAAACCTCTTGTTCTACCTTGCTATCGTGTCACCGTTCCCTGGCGCAACTTGCAACACGACTTGCAACATGGTGTCAGAAGTGGGATGCCGCCAACGATGAGCCGATTTTAAGAGCTCTGCAGCGGGCACCGCCGCGCCAACCAGGGACCCACACGAAGGTAGGCGACTTTGCTCTCGGGGATCTTCGGCCGCAGCTGCGCGATAAATTATGGCGTCCTTTGTCATACAACCGCCGGAAGCATTTTGCTTCTCATCGCCGACCGAGTGGCCGAAGTGGAAAAAACGTTTCGAACGTTTCCGCACGTCCTCCGGACTTATCGCCAAGCCCGAGCCACACCAAATAGATGCGTTGCTCTACATCATGGGAGACCAAGCGGAAGATATATATGGCACGTTCCAGCTGTCTGCCGAGGAGGCCAAGAAGTTTACAGTCGTCATGGAGCAGTTCGACAAGTATTTTATCCCGCGGCGAAACGTCATCTTCGAACGAGCTCGTTTCAACACGAGAGTTCAACAAGAAGGCGAGTCTGCGGAAGATTTTGTCACGGCGCTCCACGCACTTTCAAAGCACTGCGACTACGGCGAGCTTCAAGAACAGCTCGTCAGAGACCGTCTAGTAGTAGGAATCAAAGATCAGAAGCTCTCAGCAAGACTTCAGCTCGACGCCGACCTCACGCTTCAGAAGGCACTCGAGACGGTCCGACAGGTCGAAAGCGTACGTCAGCAGCAAGCTGAGCTCAATCCCGACAAGTCGACAGTCAACAAAGTCGCTGCGGGGCGTCAACAAGGAGTAAACCCAAGACGTTTCGTCAAGACCTCTGAGGAAACTGCTCACTCGAACGACGAACGACCTCACCCAGAAGTGAAGCCATCTCCAAGCTCCAGCAAGAGCGGCATTCAGAGACCGTGTCGCTGGTGCGGAAAAGAGCAGCACGGACGCGCCCAATGCCCAGCGCGGTCGGAAGTGTGCCGTAATTGCCACAAGAAAGGACATTATTCGTCTGTTTGCAGGTCTCGACGAGTTGACTTCGTTGAAGCGTCTGAAACCAACAGCGAACAAGGATTTTTAGGAGCAGTCAAGTCCTCCGAAACTTCGGAATGGGAGACTACGATCCTGGTTCAAGGCCAACCCGTAAAATTCAAAATCGACACGGGCGCCGACGAAACCGTCCTTTCAAAAGCAACATTCGACATGCTCAAACGTCAGCCTCTGCTTTCAGAAGCGCCTCGTCAACTTTACGGGCCAGACTCAAAGCTTCTCGCAACTAAGGGCGTTGCAAGACTCGAACTCGCTTACCGCGACAGGACAACGATTCAAGACGTCTACGTGCTTCACGACGTCCACACGTCCTTGCTCGGAAAGCCCGCCATCAATGATCTGCAGATACTCACATTCGTCAATGCCGTCACCCAGAAGGTAATTCCGAAAGTTGAATTTCCTTCATTATTCCAAGGTCTCGGCAAGCTGCAAAAAGAACACCGCATTCGCTTGCGCGATGGAGCGGAACCATTTTGTATCAGCTCTCCACGCCGCATCCCGATACCCTTGTACGAGAAAACAAGGTTGGAGCTACAGCGAATGCAGACAATCGGTGTCATTTCTCCCGTCGACGAACCAACCGAATGGTGTGCGCCCATGGTAGTCGTCCTCAAGCCAAACGGATCAGTGAGAATCTGCGTCGACTTCACTGGTCTAAACCATCACGTCCTGAGAGAATGGCATCCCATTCCTTCCGTCGAGCACACACTCGGACTCCTCCACGGCGCGAAGATATTTTCGAAATTAGATGCTAATTCGGGATTTTGGCAAATTCCACTGGACGAAGGCAGCAGGAAGCTCACCACCTTCATTACACCGTTCGGGAGGTTTTCCTTCAACAGACTACCTTTCGGCATATCGTCTGCTCCAGAGCACTTTCAAAAGCAGATGTCTAGTCTTTTGCATGGCATTAACAGAGTGGTCTGTCACATGGATGACATCCTCATCTGGGGCTCAACCGAAGAAGAACACAACGAGACGCTCCGCACCGTACTGCAGCGATTAACCAAAGCTGGACTGACGCTCAACGAAAACAAGTGCCTATATAACGTCCAAGAGCTCACGTTCTTAGGCCATCAACTAGACTACAACGGCATCAGACCCGATGAAAGGAAGGTAGAAGCTATTCTGAAAATGAAACGCCCGACAAACAAAAGTGAGCTGCAAAGAGTACTGGGTATGGCCACATACCTTGCCCGCTTTGTGCCAAACCTTTCAGAGGTTCTTCAGCCACTTTCATCCTTGTTGTCGAAGAAGCACGAGTTTCTTTGGGACTCTCCACAGCAACAAGCATTTGACAAATGGAAGACAGTACTATCTTCTCGTCCCGTACTGGGCGTATATGACCCCGGAAAGGATACAGTCGTCAGCGCAGACGCTTCCTCCTTCGGACTTGGAGCACTGATCCGGCAGCGACAAACAGACGGCAAATTTGCTGTCATTGCGTACGCCTCAAGATTGCTCTCAGACACCGAAAAGCGCTACGCGCAAATTGAGAAAGAGGCTCTTGCCTTAGTCTGGGCATGTGGAAAGTTCGAGGACTACCTGGTTGGTAAAACGTTCAAGCTGGAGACAGACCACAAGCCGCTCGTTCCCATCCTCATGTCGAAAACTCTTGACGACTTGACACCCAGACTCCAGAGGCTAAAGATGAGGATGATGCGGTACCAGTACAGCGTAGAATATGTACCCGGAAAGGACCTACTAGCCGCTGACACACTTTCCCGAGCACCTCTACAACAGACAGGGGACACAGACCTCGAAAAAGACGTCGAAGCTTTCGTCTGTTCCTTGAACAAAGCTATCCCAGTCAGGGACCATTGCCTACAATGGCTAAAAGAAAGTCAAAAATCGGACACAGTTTGTAACCAGCTACGAAAACTAAGCTCAAAGGAGTGGCCATCCAGAAGAGACTTGTCACAAGACCTGAAACCTTTCTTTGAGCACCGACACCAGATCACCGTAGAAGACGACTTGCTCCTCTATGCAGCCCGTGTCGTCGTTCCTGTCTCGTGCAGACAAGAGATTATGCAACTTCTTCACGAAGGCCACTTCGGCATCACGAAAACACAAGCAAGAGCAAAAGACTGTGTCTGGTGGCCAACAATAGCAGCAGAGATAACTGCCACAGTAAAGCAATGCAACGAATGCATCAAAACCACGTGCAATCGCAAGATGCCGCTTCTAAACACGGAATTTCCTGACCGACCATGGCAGCGCGTTGCAATGGATCTTTTCTACTTCAACAGCCACTGGTGGTTGATCATGACAGATTATTTCTCAAGGTACCCCGAGATAGCACGACTTGAGAAACTTACATCGCTTACCGTCATTACCCACTGCAAATCAATCTTCGCTCGCCACGGCATTCCCGAGGTGGTAGTGTCCGACAATGGGCCTCAGTTCTCGTCATCAGACTTCGCTACATTTGCTCGAGAATACGGGTTCACCCATACCACCTCAAGCCCATATTATCCCCAAAGTAATGGACTTGCGGAAGCAGCCGTGAAATGCATCAAGAAATCAATGGAAAAAACGAAAGACCCGTACCTGACCCTTCTCTCTTACAGGTCGACTCCGCTGAAGAACGGCTACAGCCCCGCTCAACTGCTTATGGGTCGACGTTTACGAACCAAGCTCCCTATTGTTCCCGAGATGCTCATGCCCCACATGCCCGACATGAGAAAACTTCGCGACTTTGAAGAACTATACCGGGAACACCAGAAGAAAGACTTCAATCGACGGCATGGCGTACGCCCACTGCCTGAAGTCCTAAATGGAGAGGAAGTTTGGATCACAGACATCAAGCAGAAAGGTACAGTACAGAGACCAGCAGAGGAACCAAGATCTTACTTCGTAGACACTGACAACGGGGTTGTGCGACGTAACCGAACTCATCTTGTTCCTTTTCCTGCAAATGTCCGGGATGCGGAAGTCGTTGACAGCGAAGATGCTCAAGAGCCACGTGCAGAATGCGAAGGCAATCTTCATTCACACACGAGAAGTGGCCGATGCGTCAAGGCTCCCCAGAGACTTTGACTCTTCTGTATGGGGGAGATGTTGGATAGCGCTACACTGAGCAGCCGAGCAGATAGAGCTCCGTCGCTCGTGCGCATGAACTCGTGCCTTGCGCCCGTGGCTAGAACGTACCCGGCTCTGAGCCGATCGCCATATTAAACCTCTTGTTCTACCTTGCTATCGTGTCACCGTTCCCTGGCGCAACTTGCAACACGACTTGCAACAGTAAGGACCCCAAAAAAGCATGTCTGTCGCAGATCTTCCAGATTCCCCTTTTTACGATTTTCGAATGGCCGGACTCGAAGGGCAGAAGAGGCTTGCCGGCCCGAGATTCGTAAACCCTCTACATGGATGCGGACACATTGCACTGATGCGTCCAAACAAATTTATTTGCAAGTCAGCGGCCTGTCTTTCTCTTCTGTAATCCAAACTGTCGTCTTTCTGCGCTTTGTTTATTTTTTTAAGTATACCCAAAAAATATTCGCCATGTTGTCGAAATAATGAACGTTGCCAGGCGGTGCATTTATTTTAATTTATCGATTCAATTTATGATCATATCAGTGCAAAATATCAGAAGCCGCGCTAGGGCTTTGGATTTAACGTAAACAAGTGTATCTCATATGCAAGGTGGAGCATTGGATTCCTGGTTGATTTCAGTATCAACATTTTATATCTCTGTATCAAATATTCTTTAATGCATGGATATCCAGGCGCAAAGGTTTGCCCGGATGTGAACTGCATCGCAGTTGTTTCAACACCGTCAAGTATTTGTTGCAGTTCGTCTTGAGCCTTAGCTTTCGATGTCTATTACTTCATTGCGTATATGGCAAGTGCGACAAGGATGCCTGTACAATCAATAGCATTCATTTTTTTCGCCTTTTGGGTATAAGTTGCTGGAGACTCATTTCTGCAGAAATGCATTTCCAAAAGAATTTTCTTCTTAGGTAAGAACCGCAAGACAATGTCGCGTTGTTTCTGTATTGGAGGTAATTGTGATGTAGCTGGCGAATTCGCGGTTAGTTGATATAACATACCGCAAGTAGCGTTTGGCTGTCCGTTTTGGAAACCACAGAAAAGGCGGCGTTCACTTTCTGGCAAACGAACGCGGCCGAAGATGGTTTTTGCTTTGATATATTTGACTCCCCACTCTCTGTGACTTGGCTTGTAGCTCCATTTCTAAACTTTTGCGATTACAACTAAGACAATCTGTTTATATGAAGATTGACGACGGTAAAAATAATAAATTAAAAAAAAAACATCTTATATAGTATTTTTAAACAAACTGAGCTCATCACTAAATTGAATTGTTAGAGTTGTAGGTGGAACCGTTTTAATCTCGTATTCTCAACTATAATTTATAAACTCCTGATGTAAGGTGGAAGAGACGGGTTAATGGGATTTATAGCTTATCCGAAACGATACAAATATATCGGGAAATTCTAAAAGGTTTCTCCTTGAAGTATATGTTAACGGACTCAACTACTTCAATTTTGTTTTCCTAACATAATTTTTCAACCAACCCAACTACCCCAGTTCATATCTAAATGTCCTCTGAATTGGGGCAACAAATAAAAATTTTGCCATCATTGAGCTTTCAGATCAATATGGTGAAAAATGCCGTAGATACAATTACGAATAGGTTATTTATATCGACGATACATTGTACTCAATAGGTCTGACAACAATTGGTGTTTATCCGAACTCTGATCTTGTATACATCCTGTGATATTCGTTTACTTGTGAAAATATTGTTTTGAAATTCAGAATGGTGGGGTATCAGTGAAAGTGATAATGCTCATTAGAAAAAGGTCCCCAAGCTTCTATTTTTACAGTTCTAATAAACTTTTCATTTTTCAAATGAATGCACAAGAGAATTAGGCTTAATCATCAGGGTTTGATTATTGTCAATCCTGATCAGTGTAGCGTAGTTGATGTTGCAAGGAGTTTGTCGTTTGCTTGGTAAGTTTGATGGAATATGCTTTCCTGTACTTCGTGTTACTTTACACGCGGACGCAGACGACACCCTGAGCTAATGCGACAATTAAGTATCGGAAACAAAGTCACTGGTGTTTTCCTCTGCGTGGTGGGTTCATCGACAATAACAAATGTGCATACACATGAACACCACAGTGGCGCAATTTGTGGCGATATCTCAACGGGTCTCCGTAGCTTGTGCCGTTGCCTGCAACTGGACAAAAGGCGGAATTAAACACTCTTGCGAATACAGGGACGTAAAATATTTGTAAATTTTGGTTGTGCAACATATTTATTATTATGCTCGTCATTTAACACTTCACACAAGATGTAGTAGCTGTAACCCCTGTTAATTTTAAAGTAAAAAAAAAAAACTTGTTTAACAATAGTTTCAACCGACTTTCAGACAAATGTTCCGATGAAACAGCTTTGATGAAGCAACGCTTAATAAAACGTCCGGACTCAGTATTACGCACTCCACACGACACCCCCTGTGCATAATTGGTGTCCTCACGAGAATAAAGAAAAAAATAAGTTTGATTCCTCTAAAAGGCCCGGCGGCCCGTGCCAGCAAGACGGATATATTTTATTGCAGTCGACTGCAATCGTTCTGTAATCCCAGTCGTTATATGACATTTTGATTCACATATGCAAATTTTACATTAATATAATATTAGAAACTGTAAACTAAACGACTGTCAGGCTGTGATTGTTACAGTATCTGGTTTAGAAAGCGAATCGTGCATTAATGTATATATGGTTTGCACTATTAGTGCAGAAAATGTTTTTCCAAACCAAATATTTGTTTCTAAAAAGACTAAGTATAGCTTGGCTCGGGTACAGTGATAAACACCCCTCCCGCCATGTGCACTGGAGCGCGTTTACTCTCAACAGCGCAGGTGCATGATATTGAGATAAATATGGTAAGCGATGACTATTCCAAACCTTGCCTAGTTTAGACATCGATGTTCGAATACGTATTAGTCGTACCACAGGCAGCAAAACAATACCTTCGTGAGACTCATGCAGCGAATATATTCTGTGTTGTACAGACTTGTACTAATGTTTTCAAAACTGTATTTGTGCATTCCATAGTGGGATTCCCTCAGCTACGTAACTTCGCATAAGAAGGACTTCAACAGATCATCGCTGATGATATCATTTTCTCTGGCTGTGTTTTGGTTCACAAGAAAGGACACCAGAGGGAATTTTGGTTTTGGCATTCGTTGCAACAGGGGTTATCCTGATTCTGTACAATCGGTAAGTTACTTGATTAAAATGAGAGTATAACTGCTAAATGCTTCTACACTCGGAGTTTGATTGACGGTAAGAGTCTTGAGGTAGAAATACCAATGACATAATGCAGTGCTCACGCTGCCAACCAGAGAAATAGAAAAAAATTGTTTGCGACGCCTTCTTCAAAAGAGTGTCAAATCGTTCTTTCGAAAAGTGCGCGTCAGGCTGAAAAAAAGGTAATGTTATTTTGCTTCCTTCTAAAAGGACAATTTTTTCAAATTAATGAAGTTTTGTATTTGTTTACTATTTACTGTCTAGTTCTTAACTTTTAAATATTAACCTTAAATGTATTGTTCCGAATAGAATCTTTCGGGGTATATTCAAAATCCACCAATTCAACTAATTTTAGCAATATATTAGACACATACAGTGTTTTACGTTAGCATGAACAAAAAGAAGAAAAAAAAACGTTCGACGTGTTTTTATATATATATATTTGTAGATATATTATTTTAATTGTATATATATTATTTTAATTGTTATTTAAGGCAACACGTTTTTACATTACCGGTACGCAACGAGCGTGCGCCATACTTTATACCTTCCAAAGAAGAAGACAATTTGACTAAGGTATCGGAGAAGACGTCCACATACCATAATTATATTTTTTTGAATATGTACACTTGAAAATAATCAGCAAAACTATTCAGTGCTGCCTGATATTTCTCACGCTTTGTTAAGACGATGATTATGGACAAAAATGCAAAACCCAGCAGTAAGCTTTACAATAAATTCGAGCACGACAAATGAGACGTCCGGATTTGACGCCAGCAGTCCGACTGCGATGAACGGTTGTGGCCAGAACCGCGGAGGGGACCAGTCTCAACTTTTCGCTAGCTGGGTCATTTCTCATCAAACCGCACCAGGAGGTGTCTCTTCCTCCTCACATCTTCACCAAAAAAATCACAGTGGCAAGTCAGTTGCCTCATAGGTAATTGGACAACACATTTCGTCTTAATATTTCTTTATTTTGTTGCGGCCATTCCATTAAAGTTTGAGAAAAGTGCCTCTATTATAGGATATTGCAACATTTATTTAAAAGTATAAATTTGATAAAATTCTTATCATATCAGAAAGAGCCATAATATATAATGCTTCTCATGTACTTTTACTATCGTAATAAAATAATATATTTTAAAGTAGATTGAGGCCTAAAAAATTTAACGTATATCATACAACATCGATATAATTATTAATTTAACTCAAATCCTAGACAATAATATGAAACGTTTTGTCTGAATAACAGCTTCCATTTTATTTGTTAAAAATTGTTACATCATCGAAACCAGTGTTTTTATTTTAAAAAATATAGTGATTACGTCAGTTTTTCGTGAATTGGCAGGTTTTGAAGCAATGAAAAATGATTTCAGCCCTGACTTTTAAGCAATATATATAAATAAATAAATAAATAAATAATATATATATATATATATATATATATATATATATATATATATATATATATATATATATTTAGTGTGTCTGTCAAAATATAGCTCCACGTTCCTAGAATACTAAAAACTTAGGAAGATACATTTTGTTTTAAATTTAATATATATATTTTTTTTGAGAATAAGACGTAATCTGGCGTGTCCCTATTATGTGGTCTAATTCCCATTCTCGCGGAGCTTCCTAGGGGTTTTATTTTTGCAGTTTTGTTTCCACTCACCGAGAAGGCCTGAGGTATTCGCCCTTAAGGGTATCAGCGCAAGTTGCACTTGGGACACGAATGTTTTATCTTCTGTACAGTTTTCAGGAAAAGCTTTTTTGCATGGTGTTAAGCTTTTTCTTCGCGTTGCTTTGCCGTTGCTTGTAGGACCTCTAAAGGGTAACTTTAGCTTTTCTGCGGCAGACAACGAAGCGTTTAAAGATTCAAAGTTTGCATCGTGCTCAGGTGACATTTCATCTATTGAAAGGTTTCCTCGTTTTCTTTCAACTGACATGGTGACAGCTGTGCACTTGCAGCCTGAATGTTCTTGATGTCGTCGGGCACACGTATGCTGCTTTTCACGCGTAGGTAGTTTCCAACTGTTAGCTTCAAAGAGTGAGCTCCGGATGCACCTTTTGAGGTGATCACCCTCGTTCCACAACAAAACTTCGTGCGTAATCGAAATGGATCAGCACAGCTCTTGAAGCGTGGCACCTTGTTAAAATCAAGATACAGTTTTCTTTCACTTCGCAGTGTGTCTGAACGATGCTTGTTTCCTTCCTCGTATTTTTTGTCAGACGTCCACAAACTAATGTCGTCTGCCAAAAGTTTAGCTCGCTATTTAGTAAACAAATTCCTCTACCGGGAAGTCTTTGCTTCTCGTGGCGTGCATCAATTTAAAGAAAGTCTGGGAAAACTTTTTTTTTATTTTGTATTAGCGTTGGGACCGTTAAAACCATTCATTTCATCCTAAGAAACTCTTACAAATTTAGTTTCGGTTACGTCGAACTCAATAGTGCGTTTGCGGTATACCACCTGGCGCTCCCATAGGATGGACCATTTGCATTACCGTGCGCGGATTGAAAATGAACGGTAAAGGTTTTATTATTGAAACGCATCACCATTGGTGTTCTCAAGATCAATAGAATAACTTGTAATGGATGCTCACTACCTTCCGCAGTATTATCGCCACCACAACTTGACAGGCGGTCGCATGTTTTTTTTTAGTCATGCAATCAGCTTTCTTTAGAATCGACACGCCACAGCACTTCTAATTGACCGAAAAAAAAAACTTTCTAAGTTTTAATATTTCATTGTAGAAGGTTGGTATATATATATATATATATATATATATATATATATATATATATATATATATATATATATATGTATACATATATATATATATATATATATATATATATATATGTATATATTCATATTTATATTTATATATATATATAGTCGAGCTGGGGGCTAAACTTTTTTAGTGCTCCAAAAATTGCCGATTTACAAAAAAACAGACGTAACGTGTATATTTTAAAAAAACAAATGTTTTTAAGATGCATTAATATTTTAACAAATAAAAATGGAAGCTGTTGTTCAGACAAAAAAGTTTCGAAACATTATCTAGGATTTTAGTTGACTTTATAATTCTATGAATATTGTATATATGCGCGTTAACATTCTTATGCCTGACACTATTTGAAAACATTTTATTATGAACATCAGCATTATATTGAAAGTCTACTTCCGATATCATAATAATTTGTCGCATGCGCTTCTTATTTACATAAAAGATGAAATGTCTCATAGTACAGGCACTTTTTTCAAAGTTTAAAAAGGTCCTTCACAACACAAGCAAAATGTCCAGAAGAAATATTTTGTCCAAACACTTATGGGGCAACTGACTACCACTGTGATTTTTTTCGGAGGAGGTCCAGCCAGCTCGTCGTGCGGTTTGGCGTGGAATGACCCAACTGACGCTACGTCAGTGCGGAGCGTCCAGGAGGCGTTGCGTCTACCTATAATTCTAGAAGATGCGCGCTGCTCCGGCACCCATATCACTGAAACAAGCGGCTACGATGCGCAAGGCGCAGGGAAGATTAACTGGGGAACAGGAAGAGGTCTATGGAGCTGGGTGGTGTTGACAGAAGAGCGCACGTTTTGCATGGACGTCATAGCATTTCAGCATGCCGCCAAGTTGTGTAGTCGTCAATTTCACCGATAGGTACAGCAAAAGTAGCCGCGTGCGTTTCCGCGAGTTCTCGGCGGACTCTGAAAGGCGCATAAGGCAGATACTGTCCGTGAATTTAAAAGATTGATCGCCTTGCGAGGACGACCTTTTGTGCGGCAAGCACTTTCTTGGAGGCAAGTGTGGCTTCCATTTCAGTCTCCGTCCGGAGAATTGCTTACGTGACGGAAACCGTTCTCTGATCGAGATCCACCAGATTTTGTTCCGGCTATGTTCAGGCACAAAGCATCGGTCAAGCCCTTGTCGGTGGATCGTAGGCCCGTGCTATTAAGGGGAAGGAGTTCGGCAGCAGATCGAACAAAGTGTTACCTTTTGTCGTGCCTTTTGGTCATGAGGGTAAGAAAAATATCAACCCTCAATTGAAGGACACTTCGGGTTTTTAATCAATTAATAAATACACATTCGCAGTCCGCAGTATGCTGACCTCGCCGCCAGCGCGGAAACCGGTTCGAAGCAATCGAAGGCCTCTAGAGAATTGTACACCTACACCGTGTCAACCGTAAACTGGCTTGGAGAAAAAAAAAAAAAGAACGACGTGAGCCGTACGTCGGTGGCAGCAACTTTAAGTCGGAACTCCAGCACGCCTGGTTTACTGCGTACGGATCGTCGAAGGCAACGCAGTCCACGTACAGTTTGTATCGATGCCACTGCCGTTCAGGCTCGGGTAGCGAGCTTAAAAAGTCGGGCATAACGTACGACATACCTTGGCAGGAAATACGACACACAAATAAAGCTAGAAGCGTCTACAGCGTCAACAACGAGCGCACGTCACAACGCGCAATGGCAAAAACACAGAGAGCCTGGCAGCTTCTACCCATATACCGTCTTCGGATGCGCGGCCTTCCGGCGTGTTGGTACACAGAGCCGCGCCGCATAACGGTCTATATTACTGATCTCTCCATTGTTGCCGTTTTGGTTTTGACACAAAATATGTTTTATCATCCAATTTCGATGTATGTTTCTAACGTTTTGGGCGCAATGTTTGTGTTCGGGTGGACTTCAAATCACCACCATGAGATTTCGAGAGAAGTGTTTACCGAGTGTGCTACCGACAGGCAACATATGATCTCAACGCAAGAGAAGAACTATCGCGTAGCGTGCGATTTGTCGCGCGCCAAGGCACGGTCACTCGCTTCGCAGCCAACGTGTGGGCACACGATTTTTGATGGCGTTTTTCAAAAGAGGGAGCGAATCAGTCAGAGCCACGGTGAAAGAAGTGAGAGGCGAGCTTATCGAGAACGTAAGAATGTGCACCAACAGCAGGAAAAGCCTTCACCAGGGAGCCCGCAGACGAACGCCAATAAGGTAGAAGGTTGATCAATCATTCTGTGATTTCCAGTTTTTTCGTCATGCTCAAGCTTGTATAATTTATTTGTTTCTCCTTGGCGAACTTCAAAATTAGGTGACCCTGCCAGGATTCTAACTCATTTGCATAAATTTTTTAGTCTGGGAAAGTGCGAGTAAGGGACCATTTATACTTCGAAAATTGTAAAGCTCAATATTATAGTGGCGAATGGAAGGAAGCAGGGATGTACCGGTGAGGAGCTTAAGAGCGATTCGTTTCACTGCACATGTGCGCACGTTTGTCCACTCGCAGCGTGGGGCAAGTTCGCTCCGGCAGGCACTACACGAGTGGCTTGACTACTGCTGAGTTCTTTCTGCACCGCCACTCTGTGCGAGCATGCACTCGCTGCACCGAGAGAACCGAGCGTACGCCAGAATGCAATCATTTCACGCATCGGTCACACGAGGCAGGCGAGGTTCGAGAGCAGACGACGATGATTAGTCTACTACTCATCTGCGACGAGATGAAATACCAAGACTGCGTAACCGGAGGAAGTCGATTTTCTGCTAGAAATGGTGGCACTCGTGATATCACGTCAAACGCGAAATTCAGGTTTGACTTTCAGCTTTTTTATAAAAAAATATTTCAACGTTTCAGTAGTTCTTTTTTTTGTTGTCGTACAGTCGCTAAAATCTACGGGTGAGTAAAGGGCTCGAGAGAAAGGCACCAGGGGCAGTGACATCTATCTCACTGCCATACGGGTGAAAAGTTGTCTAAGAAAACTAAGGTCGATTGTGGACTCGCGACTGGACAACATATGTCGATAAAGCTTGACCCGCAGAACTTGTGATGCGTCTCATTAGTAGCCGAGAAATATAAACATGATAATTTTAACAAATGCATGTGTAAAATGACAATGTTTAGGCATCGCATCGCCAGCCTTGCGCCATTTGCACGAGTGATCACTTCAGCGTAATACCGCGTTTTCTGTGTGCTGCGATAATTTTTAAAAATTACTGATTTAGTGATAAGTGATAGTGGAATATTTGCGCAGAAACGAATGTGTACCCGGTGGTGTATCAGGCAAAGCAGAAGATCAAAACCCTTACACGGAATGCTCCTGCTTGCCCACCGCCCTGTACGTTAAGTAAACAAGGTGAAAAATGGTTTTCTTCGACTTTAATTTGAACTGTGTGCATAATTGTACTAATTAAACTTATTAAAACAATTTAGTTTGTGACGTTTAACATTTTATTTAATTTGCCTCTAGTGGTATAACTTAGGTGATTATACTGCATTATTTTGTCTTAAAGAATTAAAAAAAAGAAAGACGTTCTTTTCTTTCTCTCTTCTGAGGGGAAGGTACGGAGAGGAGGGCATGCCCCTCCTTGTCATACGTAGCCCCTCCTCCTCTCCTGCTAACCACCCACTTAGGGGAAACTTTTCCTGCTAAAGTTAGCGAGGAAAATTATCCGCTAAATTTTGCGGAGAGCTTTTCACGCTAAATTTAGCGGGAAAAGTTTAAGCAAAATTTAGTGGGGACGTCTTTCCACTAAATTTAGCGAGGACATTTTTTCCGCTAAATTTACGGGGAATTTTTTCCGCTAAATATAGCGGGGACATTTTTGCCGCTAAATTTAGTGGGAAACATTTTCCGGTAAATATAGCCGGGAACTTTTCCGCTAAATATGGGAATTTCCGCTTTATTTATCGGGAACATTTTCCGCTTAAATTTAGCGGGGAATATTTTTCGCTAAATTTAGGAGGACATTTTCCGCTAAATTTAGCGGTGAAATGTCTCCGCTAAATTCAGCGGGGAAATTTACCCATTCTGCAACGCGCGGTGACGTCATCTATGAGGTCACTGGTGACCCTCGTGACGTCACACGTGACGTAACGTTTGACGTTATCGTCGGAAACGTCTCATAATGCACCCCGAGGTTACGCGGACGTTGACGCCGACGCCGACGCCGCTATAGCCGGAAACCGGAGCTGCGTCAAAAACGATGCGTAAAGTCCAAATTAAGCACCCTAAACAAATGATATAAATGTAATAAGTTATATTTAATATTGAAGTACATTCGGGCGTAGTGTAATGGCTGCTGAAACAAAATTTTTTTTACTTCGTCTCAGCTAATGTCCACACGCAGCCAACGCTACGAGTTAATTGGACCAGTCAAAAAACGTAAAGGAAGCAAGTCACTTCATCTTTTCTTTTTTTGTCGATGTTATCAGCGATGATAAAACACATACAGAAACATGACCAATGACATGATGGTGATTTTTGTCGTTATCTGATTGGTCCCATCAGCTCGAGATGTCAGCTGTGTTTTGACTTCAGCTGTAAGGAAGCACTGTAAAACCCTTTAATGTCGCGGCCCCTATTTTTCGCGAATCGGACACAAAGGACAGAATCGCGGCCACTAAATTTCGCAAATTCCAGATGCCTGCATGGAAATTCTTAAAGATCGAAATTTTCGCGTGCCTTTAAATTTCGCGAATTTTTCAATTCGCGAAATTCGCGAAAATTAAAGGCTCGCGAACATTAAGGGTTTTACAGTATAAGCGATATTGCCGCGCTCTTGGTGGGCTGATGTTCTTATAACATGCATGTTCACCTTACCCCAAAAACGTAACTACGTAATGTTACCTGTTAATCGCTCAAAAGTTAACTACATACTTTACTCGTTGCCTATTCTCAAAAGCAACATGTTACTTTAACTCAAAGTAGCGAGTTACTGTTCTCGATACTTCCATGGGTAAATACACAACTGATTTGTTTAATGGTTTATTAATGCGAATTTATTGACTTCCCCACGAGGCGAACCGGCGTTATCATGTTTGGAAGCCGAGCCATATGGCTCCTAAACTCCCCTATTGCACTGGTGCCAAGCCTGTCGTCTGTAGTAGCGATTTGATGGATAGGCTCCCATTGGCTGGACCGTGCCATAGAGTTTCAAGGAATGAAGCCCCCATTGGCTGCTGCGCGGCGTAGTTCCAAGTAACGCCACCATCGACGCCCTCTCTATGGCGGTGGAGCGGCCCGACCGCCGGTGGGAGGGAGCGGCTGGCCGCAGAACCAGCAGAACCCACCAGGGCAGACTCCGAACAGGCTGCACGGCCGAGCTAATCTCGGCGTGGCCACTTTTTGAGAGCGCGCGGTCGGCCATCGCCCACAACCTCGGCAGAAGCGAAATATGGCCATTCATGCCAGTACGCGGCACACGGACTAAGGAAGCGGTATGAAGATATTCATGCCTTCGCATTCAAAACTCATAAGAAGTGTTTGGTGTATTATATTGTTTTCGTTTCAATCAGTCGTTGCACTTAGACAGTTGTTGCCTCTCGAGTTTGTATTAGTTATGTCTCCCAGCTTCATAGAGAATATATATCCGACGGTGCTGAATGTCGTTCTTCAGACGCGCTCGATTGAACGCCAGTGTTGTGCTTCAGGAAGAGCTCATGAATCTGGAATTCTCTTCTATCTGTTGTTCTCCCTGCTCTTGAAGTTTGAAGTTGATAATGCGTTATATGCTTTCATGCGTTGGCAGCCTTCGTGTTTATGTTAGGTATTTAAGGATTCTAGATGGCTCAACCAACGAACCTTATTCTATTCTACGGGTGAAGGGCATTCTCAACTGTAAAGTTCCTTTGACGTTTTCAGCGATAAATATTTTTATACTGTCATATGTTTTAATGGTTTTTCGGGTTGCCCATCTTCCTTTGTCGCCATAGACACATTAGCAGGTTAGAATTTGAAATAGGTTATGTGAACGTTGTTCTACACGTTGCTCCTCAAGTGTAACGAAATACCATTACTCCTTACGTTGCCTTAAAATTAACGAATTAAGTTACTTTTTCCTATTCTGAAAAAAGTGTCTACATACATTACTCGTTACCGAGAAAAATAACTGGATAGAGGTAACTCGGTAAAAATAACTCATTAAGTACATGTATTGCATACATGTACGTAACGCGTTACAAGTAACGAGTTACTTGTACCTAGTTACTATTTTCGGTGGAGTAACGTATTTAGTTACTTTTGTAGAAAAGGAACGAGTAACGGTATTTAGTTACTTTGAAGGCCAAGTAACGAGTAACGGTATCTCGTTACTTTTGAGGAGTAACGTGTACAACACCGCTTAAACGGCGTTGTTTTTTACTCTTGCCTGAGTATGCCTCAATCGCGACAAAGGCAGATGGGCAACCCGATAAGCAACTAAACAGTATGACAGTGCAGCAACATTTAATCCGAACACGTCAGTCGAACAGTTCGACTGATGTGTCCAGCGTTAAACGTTGCTGTATTTAACTCTACTGCTGGGAATTTCCTTCACCCAGCGAACAGATAAGGTTCGTTGGTTGAACCTCCTAGAACCGGGTATGGACCGAATGTAAACCCGGAGGTTGCAAACACGGGAAAGCACACAACCCATTACCCGCTGTCCTCAGTGAAGGCGCAGTTTTTGAAGATTCACCAGCTCTTCCTTATGCACAACACTGCTGTTCCTTCGAGCGCGTCAGTAGAACGGCGCGTCAGCGTCGCCGGAGATGTATTTTCAAGGAAGCGGGGAAACCTAACTGTTGAAAACTTCGACAGCAGCTGCTGGTTAAGTGCAAAGACTACTAAAAAGAAAACAATAAACCATGAAAAAGAAACAGTTGTGTATTTGGTCGTCAAAGTAACGTGGAAAGTAACTCGTTACTTTTGAGGTAACTCACGCGTTCATTTTGAGAATCGGTAACGTGTAACGTATTTAGTTACTTTTTGAGCGAGTAACGAGTAACGGTATTTAGTTACTTTTTTGGGGTAACGTGTACATGTCTGATGTATTGTATATACGCCCCTACTAAGGCGGAGGAATGTTTAATAACTTTGAGTACATTGCAAAGTACTTTCAATCTGATATGTTTTCTATTTTTGGGGCAATTTAATTGTTTCTGAACGGGACATGACACAGCGAATTGCGCACGATATAAACACCCTAGCAGCAATTTTTCGAACAATATAATCGATTGCTCTGAGTGAGATGTGGTATTTTGTGCGTCAAGTGGACGAGGGACAAGCACATTCAAGCTGCAAGCCAGACACGCTTGGATAGAGCGTACGTTTCTCTCAAACTTGACGGAGGGCGCAAGCAGTATGAGGATTATCACGTGTATTTTAGTGATCATGCTCCTGTATCCTTTACACTCTGTTCCTTTAATGCAGTGGTTCTCAAATGGGGTACGCGAACCCTTGGCGGTCTGCGAAGGCATCTTAGGGCTTCGTGTTGTCTCACTTACTTCGTCCTTGTCTAGCGGCGCATTTTTGTCAAAAATAAGGCATCTTAGGGGTCCGCGAAGCCCTGACTCCCTACAATAAAAGGTGTCTTTTATCGGATTAAGACTAAACATTCCAATTTTATGGCACGTTTTCTCGTCTATGTGTCAATAAGAGAAATCTTCTTCGTACTAGCCCTTAGTTATATCCATTTACTAAATCACTATCATAACTAACCAAACACTTTTCCTTCCCCCATTACGAACGGGGACCTCCATCATCTCCGCCGATACACAAGGGGTTCGCGAGACATCAGTGGTTGAAAAACGTTGCTCTTAAACAAACGCCGAAGGAGTTTGGGATTTAAGGAAGGAAAAGGTTTTATAGGTAACAGCAACCTACCCCTGAGAGGCTGCCACTTTTAGATATGTCTACACTGAAAGATTTGTAACATGTTCCGCATTAGCCAAGATGGCTGGTGTGATTTAGTGTGTTATCGCGATTGTGTGCCACTGCCTTGTGTCATCGTCTAAAGCCGAGAAAAATCATGCGTGCCTGGCGGAGTTGGCAATGCTTGGGGCTATCACGCATGGAATGGGGATGGAATCCCGCTCGCCCATGATTCTTATTTTATGAATTCTTTACTCTTCTAAGAAATAAACTGTAGTAAGGTGATAAGCTGGAAGAGTCGGTGCATGTTAAAGATGATGAAAAAAAATATTTTGTTTCTTCTGCGTTCGGTTCCCGTCCAAGTCGTCTTATTTGTGTTCTATTTGTTAACACGTTCTAAGAAATCCAGCCCATTCACGGCTGCTATCAAGTGTACGAGTTTAAAACACTCGTGAACAGGCCACGTGTATTAAAGTAGTGATAATGCGCCGGTTTGTATATGCCACGCTCCGTCGCCGAGGCAAGATGCGTGGCGCCTTTCTCCTTTAAGCCTGTAGGTGCAAGTTCACCTCATTAAACGCCTATTCCTCGCTCTAAATGCATCTGCTACTTTATTGCTGATAGCACTGCACCAGGCGGAAAGTGGATATAATTTAGCGATTAAAAAAGTATGAGCGCGGAATACATAAGCTGGCAATTTATCCATAGATACGTCTTCCACAGAATCCACCACCGATAGCAGCATACCTTTTATGCTTGTACCCACCGAAAAAAAAAACTGTTATATCTGAAGGTAGCTAAGGGTTTCGCGATCCAAGTCACATATAAGTATAGTAGAAAGGCGTTCGACGATATCTGTAAAATTGTTTAGAACTCCCGATGTTCTTCTTTGATCGGAGTATTGCCGTGAAATATTAAAGAAGAATGATAAGGTTATCAGTATGTTGCGACTGCCAGAGAATCATTAACTCATGCTCGTTTTTTTAATCGTTCAAGTTAGCGTGTTTTTTTTTTTCACTCTACACACATCCTATTTTGGCGGTAATTCGTACTTGGCATAAAAGTTAAAAGAGAATACGCCACCTAGGGCCAGATAAACTAGATGCGCCTGTCATAAATTTCTGGCAGAGAGTATGCTTAATACTTCCCAAACGAAAGCTGTGTATAAGTTATTTTTTTAAATCTGTTTTTTGGTGTATTTATACAAATCGTTTTAAACGCAAATAGCCGTCAGAATCACCATGTATGCGGATTTATTCATATTCATAACATACAAGCCTCTAGGTCAGATATGCACATCTAAAAAAAGAGTAATATTTGGCAAGCTCGATCAATCATGGTCACGCTTACTTGCATGAACACTAGAATTAGAGTTTTAAAGTGACTGCTAATGTCCGAAGAAAGCATTGAATTTGTTAGGCTGGTTAAGTTAGCCCTATGAAGGTCCTACAGAAATTATAGTTAATGCTATTCCCTGAACACACCATTACATACCTGTTTTGGTAAATGTAATTTATTAAGTTATAAAATCTCGCATATAAATGAAAGCTAACATAATTATAAAATAACAACTTAAACAAGCCTAAATCATAAAAGCGTGATTAAATTTCAACCCAAACACGTTCTCTAAAAAAATCAAAGATATATATATATATATATATATATATATATATATATATATATATATATATAGGTGAAGTAAGGTAAATATAAAAACAAGTGACCGGGAAAAGTTAATAAGTCAAAGTTGCGTACAGTCGCAGTAACTAATACTAAGTTTATTACGACGTTTCGAGCAGGGACCGCTCTTCATCAGGTAACGAGTGTACAGCTCGTGAATGTTTTTAAACCCCTAAGAATAATTTAGACCCGAGGTGTATATAAACATTCACGGGCTGTACACTCGTTACCTGATGAAGAGCGGTCTCCTCTCAAAACGTCGTAATAAACTTCGTATTAGTAACTCCGACAGTACACAACTTTGACTTTAAAAAACATGCGAAGCTTTGTTTTAATTGACAGAGGTAATGCTAGGCCTTATCGCCAAGATGTTTTTTTTTTGCTTCTTGAGGCCTAGAATAGGTTTTTGTTCAATAAAATACATCGCCAACATCAAAGGGTATGTAGGCTTCTTCAAGGCGTACAAACTCACTTCTTTCACATAAAGTACAGGCACTTAATAAAAAATAAAACACAAGTTTTATAACATTTCCTCTTTTGTTACGAAAAGTGCACTTCTGCGTTCTAAAGATCTGCAAAATCAAATGGTGAAATGCTTTAGAGCAGGGGTGCACAACTGAAAACTTAGGCGGGCCAAAATTACGTTTATTGAAAACTGTGCGGGCCGCACCTAGTTTGACGTGTTGCATATTTCGGCTGCGGTCAGGCTTCCGATACCAGGTGTCATCGCACTCGTTACCGTCTTTAGCACATCTCGCAATGTCATGTCCGTCATGGCAGATCGAAGGTGGTTCTTGTTGAGAGTCATCAGTGCGAAGGTCTGCTCACAAACATACGTGCTCCCGAAAAGTGATTACAGTTTCAAGGCGTGGTCCACCAGGTTTCGTACTTGTTCTTGTCCAGGTTTTTGTTGAACTGATGCGGCTGAGATTCGCGATGCATCGTCTTCAGCGCTGGTGGACACTGGAGGTCGATGAGCTCCAGTTGCATCGTCGGATCGGAGTCTCTCAGATCTGAAGATGCAACCCTCAGAATTCCAAAAGGAGGCGAGAGGATTGATAGCCCCGTGGTGAAAGAGGGAAGGGGATCTGTTGAGAGAGAGCGAGAAGATTTGGCATTCTGTTTACAAACATGTTGAAACAGAACCACACCATGGACAGGGATGGCTGCACGTGCTGTTTTATTGTTGTCAGCAGGATTAGTGGAGAGTAGTTACTTCGCCGAAAACTGAGAAAAGTAGGTCAGAGGGTTGCACTGCTGCTTGCCAAGCGGAACGGGCGCTTGGCGGATTGAATGGCATAGTAAGCAACTTTCTGCGCTGAGCTGGGCTGCGGGACACTAAAAGAGCGCGGGCGCATGCGGCCCGCGGGCCGTATGTTGTGCACCCCTGCTTTAGAGCAAGCCAAGAACCAAATAAATCAACATATTCAAATCTTTTTATCTCAAAATAAAACGCACCAGCAAAATATTTCTAGCCGTCTTGAGAAAAATCAAATTGCTAAGTATTAAATTAAGAATTCGAATCTCCATTGACGTTACTGTTATTTTACAGGCGTGCAATTCAAAAATTTATTACGGTGGAGATAGACCTACTCCTCCAATGTACACAAGGGTTGGCTCTAGTGAAGCATCTGGATTAATGATGACTCATGACGGTCCGTACGAAATTAAGTTTAAGGTGAGAATTTCAGCCCTTTTTAATTAATTTATAGCATTCTCTAAATGAGATTGCAAATAGTGCAGTCAGTTGTTTTCTTCATCTAGGTAAATGTATAAGCATGATCACATCAAATCCACGAAATGCAGCACTGTATAAGCCCACTTTGCTGTCTGAAACTTAAATGTGAAAAATGTATTATATCGAAATGACGGCCAACGCAACTCCAAATTTGGGTATTTCGGACATGCCAAAGTTTGCCTTTTCTCTAACTAGCCAGTGGAGTGTGAATATTTTTTTATTTATTACATGTTACCCCGCACCGCCAAGAGGCGTTATTGCAGGAGGAGGGGAAAAGGGAGAAAAGGTGTGGGTATATATTTGCACAAGAATCCCAGTCATCAAATGCAGAAGCACAATGAAGACAGCAAACAAGTTCGCACTAAAACAAAAACACAATTCTGCTGCAAAATTATAACACTGCAACAAAATGGATCCGCAATGGTGTTAAGGTCTAGCAACAAAGAAAAATATTATTTTCCGTGCAGGTAAAAGTATGAAGAGAGAAAGCACAGTGTTACAGACCAAGTATTCTGAAACCACACATTCACAAAGAAAAATATCACTTTCGTTATAACCAGCTATCACTTGAAAGTTTGTCAGAAAAAATGATCAGACGATGAAGTTGAAGTAGTTTACTCAATCAATTCGTTCCATTGTTTAATTGTATTGGGGAAAAATTAGAATTTGAATGCATTAGTTTCTGCTGAAAATTTTCTATTTTTGGAATGATCTAAACTCCGTAGTACAAAGTGTGGCAGTTCAAAGAATTTAGTTTTATCTAGTCATGTTCGATCATACTATATAATAAGTAAAAATTTTCAACGCAGGTGGTGTGTTCTAGAGTTCAAAGGTTCCCAGTCTAATTGACGTTTAAGGGAACTAACATTCGTTTAAAATTATATTTTTTAGGAACAAACCTAGCAACTTTGTTGTTAATTCGTTCAATTGTTTTTAATCTAAATAATGTTCTTTGGGTTCCCAGAGCACACAGGTATATTTTAAAATAGGCCTCCCATTAGTAAGAAAATATGTATGTATATATATATATGTATATATATATACCCTATTGAAAATTTATCAAGGTACGTAATTTGGAACTTGACTGCCAGTCAGCAGCCCTGGTGAACGTGCTCCTGATGGTCCATCAGATGACGTCTGACTACCACTGATGGAATGTCCCAAATTACGTTATGTGGTGGTTTTTGTTGGACTGAACCTTCCAAATTTGCGTTTTCAGGCAAAGGGACCCGTAGAAAAGGTCAGATACAGGCCGGAATGAAAATTCCGTCCCATAGTACCCAAAATTGGGGCATTAGTTCTGTACCCACCCCTGAAACCGCGCATTTCCAGCCCCAATGTTAGGACTCCAGGTGGTGCACCGCCGGAATTCCCGCTGCGCTGACCTTCTGACCTCTACAATACTTCGGTGCTGGTGCCTTAGCCGTTGCACCGATCGATCGTCGCGATTTCAAACCCAGGCGGACTGGGTCTGAAATTGCGACGATGACTCGCTTGTAACGGTTAAGGGCATAGCACGGAATTATTTTGTAGGGTCCAGTGGTAATTCCGGCGGCGCACACGGTCGTCCAGGCGTCGTCACCAAACACGGTGCACGGAACACACACACACAGCACGCACAAGCACAGTATCCAGTGTTGAGTGCATCGGGAAGTTCCGGCGGGCAAGCGGTATCCGAGTTGTCCAGAGTACTGTCACCAAGCACACCAGCGCATCCAGATGCCGAGCCAAACTGCAATGGGTCAGCAGCTTCACACTATATAAAGATTCAAAGCCGAGATCAGTGGGTATCCATCCAGGGCAACGATAGGCGCGTCAGCATCCCTGTGCCCGCAGCGCGAACGTCGCCGCCGGGCGAGCCGGCCGGCGCACGATGGACGGAAGAACCGAAACTCCCGAAGCGCTGCCGCCGACTGCAGCATTCAATGCAAGGCGCGCGTCGTCACCAAACACGGTGCACGGAACACGCACACACACAGCACGCACAAACACAGTATCCAGTGTTGGAGTGCATCGGGAAGTTCCGGCGGGCAAGCGGTATCCGAGTTGTCCAAGTACTGTCACCAAGCACACCAGCGCATCCAGATGCCGAGCCAAACTGCAATGGGTCAGCAGCTTCACACTATATAAAGATTCAAAGCCGAGATCAGTGGGTATCCATCCAGGGCAACGATAGGCGCGTCAGCATCCGTGCGCCCGCAGCGCGAACGTCGCCGCCGGGCGAGCGCCGGCCGTGGAGAAGAACCGAAACTCCCGAAGCGCTGCCGCCGACTGCAGCATTCAATGCAAGGCGCGCGTCGTCACCAAACACGGTGCACGGAACACGCACACACAGCACGCACAAACACAGTATCCAGTGTTGGAGTGCATCGGGAAGTTCCGGCGGGCAAGCGGTATCCAGAGTTGTCCAAGTACTGTCACCAAGCACACCAGCGCATCCAGATGCCGAGCCAAACTGCAATGGGTCAGCAGCTTCACACTATATAAAGATTCAAAGCCGAGATCAGTGGGTATCCATCCAGGGCAACGATAGGCGCGTCAGCATCCGTGCGCCCGCAGCGCGAACGTCGCCGCCGGGCGAGCGCCGGCCGTGGAGAAGAACCGAAACTCCCGAAGCGCTGCCGCCGACTGCAGCATTCAATGCAAGGCGCGCGTCGTCACCAAACACGGTGCACGGAACACGCACACACAGCACGCACAAACACAGTATCCAGTGTTGGAGTGCATCGGGAAGTTCCGGCGGGCAAGCGGTATCCGAGTTGTCCAAGTACTGTCACCAAGCACACCAGCGCATCCAGATGCCGAGCCAAACTGCAATGTGGCCGAGCAGGCCATTCGACCCGGGTTCCGGTCCCGATCGGCGAGGTCTGGCGAGGCGAAGCGCGGAAGCGTCCTCAAAGTGTGCGCACACGTCGCCTCTGGTTCAGAGTGACCCGGCGACCCGGCCTGGAGCACTAAACGCTTGGGTTCTGATGTTTCTTCCGTTTTGTAACTTCTTCCACAGCACCGAAGACAGCGGGCACGATCTAAACGTTCACTGAACGCGTCGAAATGCCTCCACAAGCGACGAACCGGAAAACGTGGTGCGGCTGGTGCCGGAACTGCATAACTTCGAGCTTTGACACGGCATGGCGCCACCTTCTAGTCCGCATTCATGTAAACGTTGCCGCGTCGGCTTCGTTCGAAGAACGAGTAGAGTCGATGCGCTGAAGCAATGCTGAAGTCGCTTTCATGTAAACGTCTGGGTCTTGTGGAGGAGAGATTCTACTAAAACATTGGACATTGCAGAGCCCGGGCTGGATCGACAGGGTGGCACAAGCGCGCAAACAAAACGAGTTGAGAGTAGGGATGCCGCGAACTTTTTTCGAACCGAAGTTTCGATGATCGAATCAAGCGGTTCGAAAGGTTCGAAAGATTTCGAATTTTCGAACTTTCTATATCGTAAAATTCGACGGAAGTCGAATTTTCGAACTTGTTAAACGAAGAAGTTCGACGCTTTTCGAACCGTCGAACTTATTACGCTAAAAAATTCGATCCCTTTCGAACTTTCGAACTTATTACGCTGCAAAATTCGATGCTTGTCGAACTTTCGAACATGACAGACCAAAAAATTCGATGATTTTCGAACTTTTGAATTTCTTGCACTAAAAAGTTCGAAATTTCGAACTTCCTACGCCAAGGAATTCGATAATTTTCGAACTTTCGAACTTATTTATCGAGAGAATTCGTAAAGTTTCGAACTATCGAATCCTGAAAAATCAAAAGTTCGACGAACTTCGAACTTTTAGGGTAAAAGTTCGACGTTCGTCGAACTTCGAAAGACCGGCGGACGGTTTCATTTGAATTCAAGTAGTGAGGTACATTCGTAATTTTTTTCCCTCGAATTTTTACGTGCCGTGCTGCGTTTCTTACCAAAGACAATGCCGTTTATTACAATGTTCTGGCACGCTCAGTTTTAAAGAAATTAATTCCCGAAGGGGCGAGGAAGGACGACGGGTTTTTGACGATTGCCGTTTGTGCCATATTTGAAGCGGGCTAAAGCCGAAGCTATTTACGGTTGAGATGTTAAACGTTTTAAGAATGATCTATGTATAGCTTAGGTAAGTAGATGTGATTATTGTTACTCAAGATGAGTTTCGAAGAAATATCCAAACATGTATCTACGGGCAATTATGCTCTAAACTTGGTATTTTGTTTTTCGTCTAAGTTGCTTGAGGTATCGCATTTAAATTAACACCACAGACAGTACGTCTGTAACATATCATTGCCATCTGCAGAATACAAAATAATGTATTTATTGTTTTTTCACGTTGAGGAATAATTTTAACTCATGGGGAAGATTTCTAATATTAATCAAATTCAACACGTCATTAATTTTTTTTTTTTGGCTTTACGTTTTTGGGAAGTGTTTTTTTTTTAGCCTGTGCATATTTGAGTAGGAAAACTTGTTTCGAAGTTTTGAGCTTCTGAATATGCAAGAATACAACACTTCCGGCGGGATTTTTATAGTTTCTTTCTTTTTTTCTCCAGCTTTTTATACCCGCATTTATTGTTATGTTTTTCTTTCTTTTACCAATGGCACAGTTATTGAGGTCGAAAAGACATAGCTTTGAACTTCGGAACCTCTAAGCATGTGACAAGTAGTGCCTTCTGACAACGAGTTTCCGACTATGACCACCTACGGCGTCTACGCGATCTTTTATGCTGCGAAGAGCGACAGTAGTTATACATACACATAAATAATTTCAGATTAAAATAAGCTCGACCACGCCCTCTTTCCCCGTATTGTTTTCTTTTACAGTCCGAAATATCTGGAAGGAGGCGAAGGGGGCCAGAGCACCCCCTCCCCCCGTTTTTTCTCTTCCGACGCCACTTGTATGGTAGAACGCTCCTCGACCTCCAGTTGTGTCGGCTTCTGTGCTTTTTGCGGGGCGTTTCCTCCGTCCCGGAAAATAAACCTCCAGGACAATTACAAACTTAACTAACTATATGCCAGCGTCACTCGGGCGGCGTTCGATTGCATTACTACCAGCGTGCAAGGGGTGCGAAGGTAATTTGCCAAGTCGCTTCAAGGTTTTTCTGAGCCTCAACCTCCTGCCCTCCCCTGGCCGTTTCGAACTGGGTGAGTATCGTAAAACAGTGCGTTCGTGTGATCACTACTGCGCAATGCATGTTAAAGACCCCACCCCTGGGCTGGTGGTCAAAATTACTGATCTATGGTCACACGTCACTCTGTACTGGCAAATATTCCAGCACATCCGGGACACTCGTCGTCTCATTTAATTGCCTGACCAACTTCGCGGAATCTAAATATCACACCCTAACTTTTCTAAACCTGATTTCGTGAAAACCAGTGAGTCGTGAAAACGTTATTTCAAACTGAAACTGTGGAGGAACATTAAAACCGGACTTCGAACGTTGAAATCTTGGACTTAAAAAAAATTCAAAATCTTCGAAGTTTTTTTTTCAATAGCTTTAAAGGAGAATCGAAACTTTCGAACTTTTCGAACTTTATGTAGAAAGAAATTCGAAATCTTCGAATTGTTCGAACTTTATGTCTATAAAAATTCGAAGCGTTCGAATTTTTCGAATTTTATATCCAAAGAATTTCGAAATCTTCGAATTTTTCGAACTTCAGATTTCAAGAAATTCAAATTTTTCGAATATCTCGAATTTTTAAGTTAGGAAAGTTCGAAATCTTCGAATTTATCGAACCTCAAGTAAAAGAATATTCGAAATATTCGAACCCGAAATTTTAGAAACCGTGAAAGCTTCGAACTTTTCGAATTCGAAACTCTACTGTGGTCGAAAGTTACGAATTTTTCGAATTCGAACCTCGGTCGGTACGAAAATATCGAAATTTTTCGAATGCGAACCTCAGTTCGCTTCGAAAATATCGAAACCTTTCGAAATCGAACCTCAGGTGGTTCGCGACATCCCTAGTTGAGAGCGATCTTTCTTGGAGGCTCGGCGAAGCTTCTATGGGCGAAGCGAAAGTGGCGAAAGTAGAAAGTGGCGCGTTTGGCGTGCTCGGCGTGTTAGGCGTTTCGGCGGGCTTCTGATCGGGGTTGTCGGGTGCCCTGCTTGTCATATCTCTAACATCAGTGGTTTTATAAAATCACGTTCCGAAATCGTTTTCTCGTGCATAGATTATTTTCCGTATTCATAGATTTGACGAAATAGTGTTATCCGAACGAACTTACGTCCTTTGACCGTACGTCTGTCTGCACGTCAAAGATTTTTGACGTACAGTCAGAGACAATCGATGTACAGTCAGAATGAAAACCAAGAAATCTTGGCGGCATTTCGCGGCGGCAGACTGCCATCAGAAAGCCGACAAGCGGAGTCTGACTGGAATTTTACTGTCGGTCAGAGTAACTTGAAGGCCAACCAGACGTGCTTGACGTACAATCACGCACAGACACGTGTACACTAGAAAACATCGACTGGCAGACAGCGTTACATTGATGAATTTTTCCTTCTTGTATATATATATATATATATATATATATATATATATATATAATATATTACATTGGAAGAACAATCGTGGAAATGCGTCAAGACATTTAGCACACGGTTAGCTTTTACCGTCATGAAGTCTACTTGCGCACTGCAAGATAACTTCGTTTGAAAACTGAACGCCTAAATATTTTACTTTGTCCACCTTTTGATGTGGGCGTCGTCAATTGAATAACTAGAAGAAACAGATTGTCGTCTTCTAGTAAATATTTTATGATTACATTATTGAGTATTTAAATTCATTTTACTTATTTCACACCATCTTGATACGCGATCAATATCTTCTTGTAGCTGTATATCGTCTGAATATCTATATATGTTGCGGTAGAAGACACAATAGTCCTCATAAAGACGAATGTTCGACCTAATCTCCGTAGAGCTGTCATTTATATGGGCGGTTTTATTTGGTTTATGGCAACGAGGTCCAGTCGTATTTTTATTTTGCTTCAAATATTTATATTTCGTGGCGCATGTTCCAATGAGGACAATCTTTTTTATTATTTTAATGTCCTGACATGTTTATTTTCCGAGAAATAAAAAACAGTATCAAAGAAGCGGGAAAGAACGACGAGTTGTTGACGAATGTCGTATGTGTCGTTTTTGAAACACTGTCAATCCCAAATTATTCAAATGAGAGCGTCTATATGTTTTGATTGTGATATATATATATATATATATATATATATATATATATATATATATATATATATATATATATATATATATATGCAAGTAGGTAAAACGACTTTATAACTTCTATTTATTATTCGTCGCTTTAATCTTCGAAAAAATTCCCAAGCATGCCTTCGCGGCCAACAATGACCTAAACTGCTGTTTGGCGAATTAGAGCCAGGATACCCTCAATGTTGCTAAAGAAGGTCAAATGTGGCTCTACTTTGAACTCTTCGGCTTTTTGAAGACCCAAAACTCTCAGCCACTTGCCACATTTTGGTTCAGAGGTGTGTGCTACCTTGGTGTGTATTTATTTTTTGAACTATCATAAGTTACTACTTCAAGAATGACATAACATAAGAATAAAACCAAAACAGTTCGAGAAAACTTGTGATGACAAAAATATAAATAAATCACTAACCTATCAAACTATTCTAAACGTAAACACGAATAAATCGCTAATAAACCCAGTCACTCAGGATCACCAAGGCAGAAAAACATTTCGTCACCCTCTTTGTCGCTGTCGGAATGCGAGGTGAGATACCTGAGACAGGAGTTGGCGACCTTGGCGGGCCAGGCGAGTGGTCGTCATTGCTCCTGAGAGGGAAATCGGGATGCCTCCTTCCTTCCTCTCCTTCCCGCTGTCTCTGGTTTACATTCCCCCGTTTTTCTTCCGTTGCCTTGTCTTGCCCCCTCCTCCCCATCCCCGTCCTTTTAACTTTCCCTTTCTCCTTTGGTGGAAATCCGAAAATGAAGCGTGCCGGCAATAAATCATTTGTTTGTTGAAAGTTGAAAGATGTGTTGTCACATCCCCTGTCTTTACGTGTACAACTTTCTAAACTTATATGTATATGACATCAGTAATGTTATGTACAAACCTTGCGAGTTCAGTTCCAAATGAATGCTCCTGGCGCACACCAAGTTCGTGACTGAAATTTATATTCTTTTCTAAAAATCGTATGCATTTTAACGTATATGTTAAAGCATTTTAGAAGCGATTGACGTAGTGAATATATGCCGATCGTTTAAACAAGATATTCGATCATGCGATTCAAAGTGGTCAAACTATTTTGCAACTTTCCTGTTATTGAATTTTGGAATACATTTTAGCCGCTCAAAGACAGGACAATCAGACGAGAATCAGACAGCACAGTGTGCTACTAACAACTGATTTTATTACTAGAAACGACACTTATATACCATCCCAGTTTCTGATATTCGCCCATCACTAGCCAACCCGATGCCATGCCGCGTCATTGAGGAACGCACGTTCCTTCTCCATTAGATCAATTGAGGTCACGCTGACACATGCTGCCCACCCTTCTTAATCTCATCTGCCACTAACTAACCCAACAATCTACTCTACTGTTAATGGAAGCTCAAAAATTTCCCAAGTAGCTCACTTGCTCGGCCCAGGCATGGGTTAAATTCGCGAGAGCTACACCTAATTTCGGTCAAGACATGCACGAACTAGAGCCAAACTGACGCCGTATGAGCCGGAGAAGTGCCCTGCTAGATTGAGCTGTGATTGATAAAAATTGCACGCTAAATTACACTTGATATGAACTTAGTGTTCACAAGTAGCCTGTACTTAATCTAAACATTGTCATCCGAAGAAGACAATTTTGGATTTCGAAGTCGTTTTACACTCCTTGGAGTTTCTTACGATATTCTTATTTTAATATAGCATATAAAATAAATATAAAAGAAGTTGATTTCTACCCTCGCACAAAAATATAAACCACATCAAAAGTAAAATTTAAAAAAAGCACGTTTCATGTCTGAGAGTAGAATCCTATGATGTATTCGTGGACTTGATATTTTTTAATGGTTTAGGATTAACTAAAGTCCAACATGTTAAGCCTTGTGTGCAACATATTTGGAAAATAGTATCGAAGTAGAAGTTTCTGTTTGTTAAGGGTTTAAGTTTGTAATGAAATTCACACGCAAATTCCTCTTGCCAGTCAAATAAGCTAGCCCCCCCCCCCTTTTTTTTGAAGATATTAAGATTAATATTTTATTTCTAAGTTTAACATACACTAAAGTCGATGCGCACTATAAATTAGAAACGCGTCGACAATTTAATAAAATCACACAGGGTAATGCAGAAATACTCTCAAAAGTATTCGGAAATACAAACACTGGAATACATGGTGAAAACGGCTAAAATATCGATACTGAAATACAGTCATAAAAAGTCATCCTGGTACGTATCACAAATGTATTTGAAATATTCAGTAATGTTCAGAAACAAGTAGAGGAACATATTTTGCTGGTGCAGAAATACTGACTCTGGAAATACATTGTTATGAAAATAATATTCAAGATGTGTGGGCTCAACACTTAGTGCTTACGAAGATGAAAGAAGCAAGATCTCCTTGGAAACGAGATTTGTATTTTAAAAGCAAACGAGTAGTTACTGCAAGATGCATCTAGAGTTTTGATCACGACGTTTTGTTTGGCTTGAATTAAATTTACCACGGGATTAACACCTTGCATTTATTCGTAGTAGAAGAAAGCAAACACTAATTTTACCATGACTCGAGCGCGTTCTTTGTTACGGCTCCTCTTATTCTTCTAAGACGAAAATCCCGGCACCCCTAAATCAGTTTTGTGTTCTCTGGAATATATAGATGTAAATATTATATTGTCGGATCCGAGTGCCTCTTTCAGCGGCCACCTTACAACGTCATGAAAAATAGAAAGCGTGATAAAAAGAAGGACGAAAAAGAGAGACACGCTACGACACACCAGAAATTACTCGCAAATGATGTGTTTTTCGAAATTGGGAAAACTCGAAAATGTGTCGTTCTTTTTTTTAGCGCTTCCTATTTTATCATGAACGGCTACCAATTGGCCCAACATTCAACCTTGTTACGTCATTGTGGAACGAAGATAAGTGAACCCATATTTTTTTTATTTATTAGTTTTGCACCGACAGACCCTTCAATTTGTGAAACCCAAAGGAATTGTTGACAAATGGAAGTGCTGGGAAATATTTACATTTGGTAGAATAAAGAGGGGACCATTTAAGGTCAGACACAAAAGGTGCCGGACGAAACTTGGTCTTGACCTTCTCGTGGTGATTATTGAATTTATTGTAGCTGAAATACATCGACCCTTTCAGTTTCTCAATGCCACAAATACACTCGAAAATGTATTTCGATACAAAACTACAAAGATACACGTCAAAAAAGTATCGCGATACGAAATATAGAAATGTATTGCCTTTTTGATATACTATCGCAATGCCCTTGTATTGCAATACTGCCCAAGCCTGCTGGCAGAGTTGTCACCACCCGCAAAATGATTCCGCCGTGTGTTTTCTTGCTTTTTTCCAGCCTCTAAATAAAAGCAAACCAGCGAGAAATTTTTTGCAAGAGAACGCTTTAGGTCACATTTATTTCGCTGTACATATTACACAAAACTTATAGTTGGTTACAAGTTTATGACCCCCGCAGCGCTGAAACTCTGCCTTCAGCGTTAGCTTTTTGAGTTTACTACACTTCGTCCCACGCGCTGCCAAGCCCGGCTGAAGGCAACAAGGCCGAACTACAGCCGCAGCACGTACTGTGATCTTTTCGTGTTACCTACTATCAGGTTTCCTTATTTGCGACTTCGAAACAGCGGCAAAATATAGAATAAGTAATTGCGTACTATTTTATGCATTGATTAAAATGACATCTTAACTATTCCACTTCGCAAACATGTACCCCACAAAAGAAATGAATGTATAGCCTCCTACTCATGCCTACTATAATTTAACTTTTTTATATCTGATTCTACAGATATGCGCGGCAACAAAGTATTTTAAAACACTCAAAATCGGAATTGCTTTGTTTCACATGGAATACGAAGACACCACAAGAGAATGCGAAAAGCCATCCTCCTATAATTTCAAAAATGCGTCCGGTTACTGGCGCGTTAATCCGGTTGCAGTCTACTTCAGAAATACTGTGAAGCAGCCAGGTTTCGAAAAGCTTGGTCCAGCGGTGTGCAAATCAGCGTAAAAGGTTAAGTGACCGTTTTCACCAGGAATAAAAGCATTTCCACCGCCATGTCTGATTTCCTTGCGCAGCATTCACTTACACGGGGCATAAAATCAGACCGAATAAGTTTCGTCATTAGTTTGGAGTAATAGGTAAGTGTATTTTTCGAACATCTAAATTTGACCCCGGCTTGATTTGGCTAGTGATGTCATGCTTTCTGTTCAGCCAGACGCTCTGCTTCTTGTTAAACTGAAACACAAAATTAGAAACGGCGAATGAAACAGATCATCTTGTGAAAACAATTTACAACAATAAATGATTCTTCTAATACAAGAAATACATTCCTATGTTCTAGAATATCATGTAAAACAATTCGGCAAGGTATTTTTAAAGACTTTTTTAAAATCTTCTTTTTTTCATATGCCATATATAACTTAGTTTTTTGTGAGTCATGTAACATTGTAATCAGAAAGCATGAACAGTGTTTAAATTTTACGCGATGCAACGTGGAACTTTAAGAGGAGGGGTTAAAGTCCAGGTATCATAAGGATGGCCCTTCTTTATGAGTATCTGATGCTTTGCTATGCATAAATAATATTGGCATTTAAAAATAAATGCCAATAAGACAAAAGCAGTCCTATTTCGACCAAGAAATAAATATGTCACGATTACCTAAGATATTTTTTTTAAATTCTTCAAAAAATTGAAATTGTACCCGCCTTTAAAACTTTAGGTATTTTTTTCTTCAGCAAAAACATGTCATGGGACGATCATATTAATTTCATCGTATCTAAATTATCAAGCGTCGTTGGTATTTTATATCGTCATAAACACATCTTGCCTCTTAAAACAAAGTTATTATTATATAATTCATTATTTTACTCGCATATAAGTTATGGCCATCTTATATGGGGGACCACTACATATACCAATCTTCAAAAGATATTTACATTACAAAAAATATTAAGAAGCATTTCTCATGTTGCGCTAGATTATACAATGAACATTGTTTTCAATCAACTTAGAGTAATGAAAATTTTGGATTTATACAAATATCGTTTATGTGCGAAATATATGGTAGAAAAAATCAATCTCAACATTATCTTGAAGGCTTAACAAACCTAACAAAAAAGGTATACGCATATCCAACGCGAACTGTAGAACCATGGGAAGTACCATTTTTTAGAACTAATTATGGACAATACAGTGCATCATACACCCTTCCGACTACACTAAATAAGTTCAGTAGGGAATATATAGAACTTAACAATGTGTCGGTGAGCAGCTTACGGGAATTAATCAAACTCAACTCAAACCAAACCTAATAGAAGCTAAGTGTTGATATACTCATCTTAAAAATGTTTTGGGGGTTGAAGTTGCTTTTTGCCGCGTTTTGTCTACAAATGCCAGTCTGTTCAAACTGAATTTGCATTATATAATGACACTAATCAATTTTTCTTTCGTGTAAAGGATCTCTTCATGTTTCCATTTATGTCCTAATCATATGTAAATAATTTGGTGCCCGCGTCTCAACTGCTATTTAGGTGGCTCGGGACTAGTCAAGCTGTGTTACAGCTTTTTTCCCTTTTCACCTTCCAACTGTAAACTGTTGGCAAAATAAAGACGTTTATTATTATTATTATTATTATTATTATTACTTTTTTTGTTCGAAATGCACAACCAATGTCCCAAATATAACAGTTGTATCGGAAACAACGCGGAAGAGCCGTCCAACGTAAACTTTTCTTCACCTACTCCCGGTTATGTTGGTGTGCAGGTAGCGGTAGTACCAGGAACTTCATCGCAAAGAGACAAAGGGACCGCGCACGCGCTTAGCCACCTACAGTATATTCCAGGGTGCATCGCCTGATTCTTATCCTCTGGTTGCTGACGTTTCCATACATGAGTTCGCTAGCTTGTTTCTTTTGTCACTGCTGTGCTTGTGCTCGTTGGTTGTTTGCTTCAATACATATCGATATAAACGGTGCAAGCTTATGCACATTGATGATAAAGGAATCACTACAACTACGATTTTGGTTATTGGCCTTCTGCGACACCCTGAAATTCAATTTTAAATTATGAAAACAGATACGGATGATTATACAGTATTGAAAAATGGTGCACTTTAATCCTCAATATGTCATTAAATAAAAGAAATGGCTGTTGCACGTTCACGGAATGCGACCAAAATGGTGCGGTCAAACACTGGAAGACGAATGTGCGAAGTGGCTCAAGGGCTAGAGAAACATCTGAAACAAAATATGAGGAAACTTTACTGGTAGTACACATAGTAAGTTCCGACATTTAAATTATTATTATTTTTAATAAACTACAGAATATTTTTGTTCATAATGCCACACGCGCTGCTGGCCAAGCAGACAGCGAGGACGTGGACCGTAGTGGTTCCACGGTTATCGTGCTTGCCTCCTGCGTGAAGTGCTAGAGTTCGATTCCTGGGAGTTACTCGTCGTTTATTTATTCCTTCAGTTTAATGTTCTGGTGAATTCGAGAACAATGTTATTTGTTCTATGTCCGAACGTTCTACGCGTCGAACCTTCTACGCCGATTATCCCAGAAGCCTAGGGTGTACATAAGCGGCTTCGCGTGGCGAGCCAAAGTCAGTTTCTCCCCAGTGTTCGACTCCTGCTGTCACACCGACTTTGACGCCCGCGACGCTCTCCTTTCTTCTTTTCCCTTTAGTTATTTTTTAGGCACAAGTTCGCCCCATTAAGCGGTTCGTTTCTTCTGTTATTATCGCCTCATCATTTATCATTCGTGACATTCGTGAGAATAAATTGATATTTTTGCGGCAACCACGGAATCACTACCCCTCAGAAGTCCGCCATGATCGAAGGGTTGGTGACGTCATTTGCCCAGTGCGTGTTGTCGCCCAGGATGGCTAAAATCGTGGAACTGAAACATTCTTCGCTTCGACGTAGCGGTAGGGAGTGACCGAAAGAACGCTGCAAAGTTTTTCCTCCCTGCGCGCGTCAACTTCGCCACTTTTGACCTTGGAGGGACGACAAATACCCCACTATTCCTAGGCGGTGCAGGCGAGCACGAGACAGCGCGGGAGCGAGCGTTCACGCCGCTTGCTGTGCGTTGTTTTTCGGCTCTGTAGCGCCGTTGGGCTGGAAATTCGATCTCGTCATGCCTCGCTCAGACGAGGAGCGAGAGGAGACGACGGGAGCTTGTCTGCTACGATAAGGCGATCGGAGAGCGAACTACAGAGGCTAGATAGGGGTTCCTAGTGTTTTCAACGCGGCCGAGGAGCGGCAATACTTTGCGATGACGCGGCAGGTGGCGCTGCTGCCTGCAGGTGCGCTGTAGCTTGGCGGTAGGCGCGCGATTTTTAACGGGAGACGTGTTTTCGGATGTAAACTGTGTGGCTGCTGTAGCGCTCGCTATCGTTTAATCTTCACACACACACACAGACACAAACATTATATATATATATATATAGGGTGTTTTTTTTATTCGCGCATGTTCAAATGCGTTATGAATGCGGTTTTCACTGGGTGTTTATATGGCTCGGCGGATTAGATGGGAATATAACCATCACTATTATCAGTCTAATTAACTAAAATCCGTTAATAAACTTTGTAATGTAACTGTGACTATATGTTTATATTATAACTCTCGAGGCAGTCCGCCAAACGTTCCATCTTTGTAGAATTAACGTAATGTGTCTGTGTTCCAAGATATCTGCCCCCGACGTTTTTACTTAATCCGACTTTTCATCCACTTAATTTGGCAAACCCACGAAAGGTGCCACTATAGCCGAACTTTGCTACATAAGCCGGATAAAAGTGCAAAATTTGGGGCAGATATCTTGGAACGTATGCACATTACGCGAATTCTACAAAGTGGAACAGTCTTGGCATATGACTGCCTCGAAGTTTGTAATATAAACATATATCCTAATTACAGTAATTAAAAGGTTAATTAACGAATTTTGGTTAATTAGTTTGATAATAGCAATGCTTATATTCCCATCTAATGTCTGCCAAGCCATATAAACACACAGTGAAAACCGCATTCATAAAACTTACCCCCTTGATCTAAAAATTTGGTGCAGTTGAAAATTACCCTGTATACACATATATATATATATACCCGGTGTTATTTTTTTAGTTCGAACAGATTTATTTAAAAAACTCCGTAAAGATGCACTGATACGGTTTGTGCAGGTGAGTTATACGGCCAGGGGGACATATTATAGGGGGCTAATCGTAACGATCTAGTCGGCTAATTAAATAAAATTCGTTAATTAACTTTTTAAGTAATGAAAATAGACACATAGTTCCAATTAGAAACTTGCTCAGCGTCATCGAAAACCACTAAATCAGTAATTTTCAGAAAGACTTTGAACGCGTGAGAAGCGTAGTAGTGGACTAAAGTTACCGCTCGTGAAGCAGGTACAAGGCTGGGGCTAGATAAGAGACGGAAAAATTCCGCGGGCGCCTTATCGCAACCGCTAGCTTTGTACGTGCTCCACGAGTGCTAATTTTAGTGCACTACTACGCTTCACGCGCTCAAAGTCTTTCTGAAAATTACTGATTTCGTGGTTTCCGATGACGCTTAGCAAGTTTCTAATTGGAACTATATGTCTATTTTCGTTAATTAAAAAGTACATTAACGAATTTAACTAATTAGCCAACCGATCGTTACGGTTAGCCTCCTATATTATGTCCCCTGGCCGTATAACTCACCTGCACAAGCCGTATCAGTGCATCTTTTACGGATTTATTTAAATAAATCTTTTTCGAATTAAAAAAGAGCACCCGGTATATGTAAATACCACTTCTTTACGAGTCTTGCAAAACCTCTCTGCTTCGGCGGGCGTTCTCCACAGCCACGGTGGAAGAAATACATTTATGTGGTGACTCTGGCCGCTCTTCCCGCGTGGAGTGTGCGACCACATCGTGTTCGGAGCTAGCATCGAACCAGGAGTATACTCTGTTTCACCTTAGTGATGTACCGCAGGAAAACGCTACAAGCGCGAGCTCCTTGTTCTGGGGCACATCTCGGCGGCACAAGTTCTCGTGACTTAAGAGCGGCTGCCAACGCTATGAGCTCGCGCTTTTAGCTTACGCCACGGTACAGCAGAATGTGAAACGAAGTATAGTTAGTTCCGCGCCGCCGCCGGGAGGGCGCTGAGGTGTGAGCACCGTGGGTATGAGGTCTCTCCTCGGCGGCCACGGTTTTGGGGGCGTAGCTTGCTCGCCTTTTCCGTGGTGTGGTGGTGGTGTTCGGCCAGTGGCTGGCCTCATATTTTGCTTCGGTGCTGTGTCGATCAAAGGTGCCACTGTCGTGCAAGTTGTGCTATAAGCGTAAGTTGCTTATAACAAGTTATGCTATAAGGATGGGAAAGACGTGCTTCGTTCCCAACTGCGATTCGGGGTACCGGAACTGTGCAGAGCGAGTATCCTTGTTGAAAGCTCTATCGAATGACACTCGCCTGGAGCAGTGGCGTCGTGCAATCCCGATGGGCCGATCGCAGGTTACTACCTAGTCTCCTCCTCTCGTTGACCAAGTGAAGAACAAGCTTCACAGTCTAATTTCTGTCAAAGACTGGGAATATGAAGATGTCTGGACAGAAAAGGCTAAAGAACCAAGGCTGTGGACTGCAGACTATATCATGTAACTGGGATTTTTGAGTGTGAAAAAAAAAGGCTACAGGCTGTGCTGCATGCCTATCCGCTTTCAGAATCGACAAACCCTTCTGCTGAAGCAGCACTGACAAACGTGAGGAACATAGGAGGCTTCATACACCCCAACAAGAACCTAATCCATCTACTGAAAAATCGGAACAGTTCTCAGTGGAAAATAAAAGCCACCAGACTGTCTACTGGGACACAATCGACAGTGTTCTTGACACATGCACAATAACGTTTTCATGCACTAAACACAAAGAAGAAACAATTGCCCAGCTGCTCCACTACTACTTCAGCATGCGAATGCGACAACACTGGCAGCATATTACCAGTGAGTATGAACAAACCAGCTCAAGAAAAGAAAAAAAATCAGCAAAGCACCACTCGTCTTAGTTTAAGAGCATGGGCGAGGAACACAGGATGTAGGAGATGGCGTTCTTTGGTAGTATGCAGTGAATTCAGCTTGTGTGCACATTTTAAACCAAAAATATTTGTCAGGTATTTCTTTACAGATGAAAAGTGATTTATGTCCTAAAACCGTTACTATTGTTTGACTTTCAGTCACTGTGTCATCATGTCAGTCGGTATGTCATGATGCTGTGTCACTATTTCAGTCACTATGCCATCATATTTTTTTTTCTGGTCACAAGGTTTGTATGTTTCACAGTACAAGTTGACATTGTATGTATAAACCATTTGTATTGCTATAACCTCTAAGTGCATGTAAAAATTATTTTGGCCCCACTTTGTAACCATTATTAGAATTTATTTTTCCAATAAGAAGGCAAGAGCTGGGTGGAAAAATATCACCCGACCTCCTATAAAGTCACGCAATGTGTGTAAGCAATTTACAGAACTGTTACCAGACATGCTGTTTTACAAAACATGTGAGCACGACCCATGTGTTTACTCTAAATTACTCTAAATTATTGAAAGCCCAGTAGATTATGCCGGGAAGTTTTATATTTATACGAGTATTTTTGCCAAGCTAAGTCATCATCGGAATGTTCTCGTTTAAAAAAAAAACATTAACCGCACGGGGGAAAAGGCAATCAGTGCCAGTGCGCCAACAGAAATCCGTCATTTCACTACACAGTACACAGGGACCGAGTAAAGAATGCATAATTTCCTTTACAAGCCCTTCTATACCATCCTTCACAAGCCCCTCCAAACTTTGGCGCCATCTATCCCCGTGCGCGTGAAGCGGGCTGGCGCGCCGAACATAATGTGGTCCACAGGCGCGCCGCGTGAGACAGAGGTCATCACCTAAATGTATTTCTTCCACCGGGTCCACAGCGCGCTAAGACAGACCGCGCGGAGCGGTGCGGGCAAAGGAGAAGCGGTCGAGTGTAGTTGCATCTGCTGCACGCGCTCGCCTTGTATGTAGGAAAGCTTGGAAGTAAATCGCTAAAATGAGACGATGCCCAAAGTGTGTGCAACATGCCATTTATTTTCATTTTAGTAGTCGACCGTTGCACACGCCAGCAAGCGCCGCGCGTTCAACAAACAATTCCTTCATCACCCTATTGCTTTGGAAATGAACTTTAATGTATATCCGCTCAAGCAAAGAAAAAGAGCATACAAACTTGCGAATCATCCACAAAAAACATCACAAAGCTAAATGTCTATTCCAGGTCATTGTCCGAGAAGAATTTATTTGGTGTGCTCTGCCTCTCCAGTAGTGCAGTCCGGTCCTCGCCGGCATCGCCTCATTTTGAGAAATTCTTGCTTTTCCCTTTGGGAATCTCGATCCTTGTTAACAGACTTAGCAAAGAAATGCATCCTGGTTAGAGCACAAAATTTGATGACATTTGCTGTGACCAAGCGTCCATTCTCACTGCAGCCAACCTCCTGCAGGGCATGCCCCTGAAGACGCGCAGGAAAGATCATCATGCTCTTAGCATGGAGCTTGTTTCTGGTAAAGAAAACAGTAAAGGCGTTTTCCAGTCTGGTCTCCGGTGCCTCAAGTGGTTTCGAAGGGCACAGCAAACCCCTATGACCGAATTCTCTCGTCAATCAGGCGTTGCTATTGCACTCAGCCTGCAGGGGTAGTACACTCAAGCAAGATGCACATTCTGGGCACGGGAATTTTTAGAGACTTTCGGACAACATAACCCGCTGCGTAATATATCAGCCGACTGTCACTTCCTTTCTCGACACAGACGTGGTGGTCAATCAGGCTACTGTGCTCTTTTAGCACAACTGCAACATAGGCCAGACTTCCCTCGTCCAACAGTTCATCAACGAGTGCGGTTACACGAGCAGCCTTTTATTTTCCAGCATCAGATTGCTGCAAACGTGCAGTTACAAGCTCAGCTGGGGAGTTTTCATTTTTCGGTGGTCTTGCAAGGCTGTAGAAAGTTAGGCTGTTAATATTGAGCAAAAACTGCTCAGGGGAACGGTGGTCATCACACGCAAAGAATTGTCGCTCAATCCCAAAGATGGTTTCTAGTTTATCTTTATTAAGCTTTGCAGTCAACAGGTACTTGTAGTGCACTGAGGTAATCAGATAGTCCAGAAGTGACATTGTGCTCTGTAGAGTCACATGGAGTCCAAGGGCAGTCCCTGCGCTTAGTAATCCACCACCGTGTTGGGCAGCATACTCTTCCCATTCACTTAGGAAGGCAATAAACTTTTTCAAAAACTGTGCACTTCCTGACTGGGCTCGAAGGCCCTTAGACGGGAGCCTGCATGGCATCACAAAAATCAACATCTCCATCTGCTTTACAAACTGCTGTGTTGGCTCAGTTGTTCTGAACCTTTTTTCCAAGTCACCTTTATAAAAGAAAAGCCCTTTCAACACCTCTTGACTGAACATTTGAAAAGCCAAATTCACACGCATTTTTTCAAGCGCGTTTGGTTGTACATGTGCCTGTGGTATGTGTGGAATCACTTTCAGCGTCAATGCTTCCCTGTCCTTTTTCCACGCCTCTTTGATGACATCAACATGATCATGACCACAAGGGATCTGCACGTGTTTTGAAACAAAGGTATACCGCACGCATTTGATCAGATGAGGAAAGCCAGAGATGAAATGCAGGCTCCTAGCTGTGTTGACAGGATGGGGAACCTTGCAGGTGATTTCATTAGACGAAGCTGCTCAAGTAGGGAATCCCTGTGAATAACCAGAGATAAGCAAGAAAAGCTTTTCACTGTGATTCTGGGACGGACACTTCCAACCTATGATGCCTCACAGCTTCCAGAGACAGCGATTCCAGGGAGCACAATCAGTTATCCAGAAATCAACGAAGAGGCCGGATTTTTCACCCAGTATCGGAGAATCCAGGAGATTCTTCGAGAGGACAGGCGCCTTTACTTTGCCTCTGGAAGCAAAGACTCCGAGGATTCGTGTCCACTTTCCTGCAAAAATAAGATGTTTCACTGTGAGAAATATAAAAACGCAAATCACGGCTTAGGCATCACTGAAGCAAATATGTTGTAAATGAAACAAAAACTTCACTAGGTGGACTCTGCTCTAGGATGTACAACCTAAGAAAGGTATACAATCGTATCGTCGTCACAGCATACCTATTTGAATTAACTTGCCTTTAAAGGGTGAAATACTACGAAGAGGCCTTGGTCACTCAGTGCTGTCTCGTTGCAATCCTTCATGAAAGGACCGAGGTCAACGAAGCCACTCAGTTCGTCGGATGCGGTCACATTGATGTTCTTGGAGAGCTTAATCTTGTCATACACAAGACCACCATGGCGGCTGAACTCGTCCATGTCTCGTTTTCTTTTCCATAGCTCAAAACACACTGGTGTTGAAACCAAACGTGCTGTTAAACCCCTGCATGTGTTTGTACAGGCACGACTTGCTCGGCAAGGCAAGAATCTTGTGTCTTCTAACATACTCGTAGAGTTGAGGGCTTCTCATGCGCATCAAAATGCACTCCAGGACCCACTGCATGTCGTACGCCATGCCTCTGCTTGATTTTCTGGATGCCGCCTCAAAACAGGTTCTTACAGCAAGACTCTGCTTCGGTGGGAGGCTCCTGATTTTCTCCTCCAAAACTGGAGCTGGAAATTGTTTCTGTGACTGCCCGAAGCTTTGCAACACTTTCTTGGGCTTCTTCTTGTCTTTTTTTTTTTTTTGCCCGCAACAGCTGAAGGGACTTGCTGGCAATCCGTTGCTTAAATGTCGGTCGACGATTTTTTCTTGAGCCTGTACGTCTGGTTTGGAATGAGATTTTTTGTGTGTTTGCATCGTAAACAAGCTCTCCCGTCAGGTGTTGTCACACAGCAGTTTTTCGCGAAGTGCATGGAACCAAAACTGGACACGCTGACCAGCTGCCACTGGCTCAATTTCACAGCCTGGGCAAAGAAACTATTGGTCGGCCTTTTTCAATGCCACAAAGGCGTCATCTCGTCTACTTAGACATTTTTATTCGACTTTGATGTCTCAGACGATATATGGTGCAAAGGTATGCGCTCGTCTGTGCAGGGGTGGCTTTGGCACATGCCGAGAACGTAACGTGCTTTATGACACGCACATCGTCTGGTTCCATCCTGGCGTGCCATCCAAAGTACAATGCCGTTAGATTGTTCGATAAAACGATTCTGCTGCAACACATGGAGGTTGGCAGAATGTCGCTGAACGGGTGCGCCTCTGGCGCTGGTTCTGTACATGGCATTTCCAGGATCACGGTCATGCGTGGATCCGCTTCCAGCCCTGCGTTTCAGTGGTTGGGTACCACGGTGAGCGAGGTTCATTTCT
>JAZHYW010030519.1:0-24133 GCA_037355805.1 Ixodes ricinus | reverse complement strand
CGATCATTTAGACCGGGTTATGAATCCATTTTGCTGCCACTCGCAAAGATACAACTTAAGTTGGCTTCTCCACTACAACGCCCCTTATGTGGAAAAGCACCCTTTCCGGCGCTAGAGCAGGGTAGGGAATTTATTTCGCTTGTACCGTTATTTCTTTGATTCCCGATTCATTTCGAGTGCACTATAATCATGGTTTTTTATGTTCACGCCTCTTGCTTTGCGATTCGTTTCTCTGTGTTGCTATCTGCTAATGACGCAATATTATTGGCTGTGAGGCAATAGTAATTGACGTTGGTAGTTACGCTGGGATTCCGAACACATGGAAGTTGATTGTTTACAAAGGGAGGGCATTTTCGTTTAGCTCATATTTCACCGATGCTTTTTTTCTATGCTCTTTGTAAAGTAAAAAGAAGTTACTCACCAAGTTGCACTACAAAATAACAACAAAAAACTGGACGCGCGGTAAAGTCTTGTAAAACAATTTTTCTACCGCCTGGAAGAACGTAAGTTTCTTCCCAACGGTAGTGGCATCGCAGAGCACATTTTGAATAGCGTGTTTTAATTTTTGATAGTTGAAGACGAAAACAATAATCATATTTAAAAACATATAACTAGGCTGATAACTTGATAGCTCTCGAGAGAATGAGCAACTCTCTGTGTGTCGTGACAGCTTATAAATTACCACACTAGCCAGAAAGCGGCATTTGTGTTTGACTTGAGAAACTCGAATTAACATGGTAGGACTTTGACGAAACATGACGATAACATTCTATGATTAACACGCATACTATGCCTTCAGTTATGAACAATTATAGCCATCCTCTAGAAACCTTAAGCAACGTCACAAGTCCCCGCGGGACTTGTTGTGAGGTTTTGTATTTTTCGACTACGAGCTTGCATTGTGCTTTTGTCTTTGTACCGTTGAAGAGAAATGCAAGGAAAGAGTCATAGTTTAAGACCAGTGAAGATCTGTCCCCTGGTCAGACACACCAAAAATACACAAACTGCAAAATTCACAATGGAAATTCAAAAGAATGGCTCCACAGAATATTCTGCCAAAAAGTCAGATGGTGACCGCCAGATGGATTGTATTTCTTTTCATGTACAATAAAAACAAACACACTTCCCCTCTAAACAAGACTGCATGTAAACTAAGTCCCTCAAGAGCTGTCCATTCTTCGACAAACGCTAAGGAAATACCAATTTTTTCGTTTATCTATAAGTTTCTGTCTATTGTCACATATGTATTTTTATGCACTGCGTAAATGATAAAATGAGAAAGCAAAGCCACGCTGCTGATTTTTCTGAGGTGTGCACAACCACTGTTGATATGAAATACTCAAACCAATACTTTCCGGGATTTATTCGAACTTCGAGGAAGATTGCAAACTGTTGGCACACAAGTCAATAAAATATTGACTTGCCCTTAACAATATGACGATGTTAAAAATACCCTCACTATACTGCCATATCGTCCCAACCAGACAAGTACACGTTACCCAAAAAAGTAACTAAATACCGTTACTCGTTATTCGCTCAAAAAGTAACTAAATACGTTACTCGTTACCGATTCTCAAAAGGAACGCGTGAGTTACCTCAAAAGTAACGAGTTACTTTTCACGTTACTTTGAAGACCAAATACAACTGTTTTTGTTTCATGGTTTATTGTTTTCTTTTTAGTAGTCGTTGTCCTTAAGCAGCAGCTGCCTGTCGAAGTTTTGATCAGTTAATTATGTTTCCCGCTTCCTTGAAAATACATTTCCGGTGACGCTGAAGCGTCGTTCTACTGACGCGCTCGGAGGAACGGCAGTGTTGTGCTTCAGCAAGAGCTGGTGAATCTTCGGGAACTGCGCCTTCATTGAGAACAGCGGGTAAGGGGTTTTGTGCCTTCCCGTGTTTGCAACCTCCGGGTTTACATTCGGTCCGTACCCGGTTCTAGAAAGTTCAATTAACGAACCTGATTGTGCTCGCTGAGTGAAGGACATTCTCAGCTGTAGAGTTCAGTACAGCGACGTTTATCGCTGGACACGTCAGTCGAACTGTTCGACTGACGTGTTCAGCGATACATGTTGCTGTATTGTCATACTGTTTATTTGTTCTTCGGGTTTTCCATCTGCCTTTGTCGCCATAGACACATACTAAGGCTAGAATAAAAACAAGGCCGTTAAAGCGGTGTTGTACACGTTACTCCTCAAAAGTAACGAGATACCGTTACTCGTTACTTGGCCTTAAAAGTAACTAAATACCGTTACTCGTTCTTTTTCTGAAAAAGTAACTAAATACGTTACTCGTTACCGAAAATAGTAACTAGATACAAGTAACTCGTTACTTGTAACGCGTTACGTACATGTCTGGTCCCAACTTTGCTCAATTTGTATACGAATCCCAGGTTTACAAAAAGCAGCAGCCAAGCACACACAAGAAAAGTCCGAAAGCAATTAAAAAGTCCAATAATGTTAGATAGTTATTGCTAAATTATTTCAAAACAATTGTTTGCCGCAAACACAAACAACTAGAAAACGTACGTTGTCTGTTGTTTTTTTTAGCTTTAATAATATTTGTAGTTATGCGAATGAATGAACGTAAAATTATAAATGAAATTCTGAAGACACATCATTTGTTGCACGAAAACTTCCAAATTAGAAAAAAAAACTCGCGGCGAAATTAGATAGGTTTCAGTTTAAGCACATTCACTATTTATTGCTACGTTTTTGTATTCACATTATACTGACCCCCTTTCCGAATTGTGCAGCCACGCAGAAAGATCCCCGCAAAAAATGGAACGTGAATAAAAGTTCTGTAAAGAAAAAAATTGAAGAAGTGGGGACAGGCAAACAGAGGAAAGAGTGCGACGAATCACTAAAATTCTTTAAACCTACGCGCAGTGGCCCTTTATAATTTGGGGGACCCCGTCATTATAACATTGGTCGCGTAAAAGTTAAAATTAAAAAAAAACGTTATGAAAATATACTGCGTTAAAATCATATAGAACCTCTCCAAACACACGCCCTAGCAGTGAAACGCGAACATCGCAGACCAAGGTCTCGTCCGCCTAACGACCTCGACCGACAGTCCAGTGGTTCCCGTAAACGAGCACCTCCTTCAACGCCCACGACAGCCAACCGCCCTGGAACCCCCCCCCCGGGGGCCGCACGGACCCACCACATCCCCGCCGTCATCACCTGCTGCACTCCTCGCCGCAGCCTCCAAATGGCGGAAAGCGGCAGCAAAGCCCCCTTCGCAACACGGGTAATCCCGCACTAACGACCCATAAATAACACCGCAACGCGCCGAGCCAACTGAGCCCAAAAAACAGCGAGCTTCCGATGCAGCAGCAACCAAAGCAACAGGAGATAGAAAAAAAACGTATATAACCTGTAGAAAACATTATTTTATACCGCACTGCTATTAGAACAACATGATGCAACCTCCGCACGCACGCACGCTGGTGCGTCGAAAAAAGAAAAAAAAGACGCCCGTTGCTCGTCACGGGCGTGCTCTCGCTCGCACCGTTCGATGCTACGGTCGGCGGGCCGGTAAACAGGCGGAGCAGGAAAGCCAGGCCAACAGATCCGTTCCCGAAAAGGCTGGAAACCCATCAAAAGATGAAGCCAGAGCGGCTCGCCAACCGTTATTAGAATACACGTCGGAGCCCACGCGATCCCTCTCCCTTACTCCCTCTGCTTCGCCCATCGGATCCGGGAACACCATTAATATTCCTGGGCGTTATCGCGAGGGCCTTCGCGTCTTTCGCTTATAACGGAGCGGTCGAGACAAGGAGAAAGAGGGAGGAGGTAGCCGGTTAGTGGAAACGGGACGCTTCTTACAGTAGACGGTGGGTGCATTCCGGATTGTATAAACGGATGTTTTTCTAATAACCGGCTTTTGCTCCGAGTGGATCCGAAAGGGGTTTCCCGGATATCAATTTGGGACAGTGGGAGGATGCGGAGCAAGACCTCTGGAGCTGGATCGTTAGTCGGGTCGGGGGCAGCGAGAGGAAGTTGGGGAGAAGGAAGAGGGTGCCGGCTCGTTCCCTACGGTGTTGTCCGCTTGCCAGGCGGCGACATCCGACTCCGGTGGGCACGGAAATGTGGATACTTCTGCCGGGCCGCCTGAAAGCATACTTACGTGGTCCGCTTATTTCCATCTGTTTTCCAGCTGACATAGTAACCCTGCAACGAGGAAAAGCGGGGAAGGACAAGGATGCAGTTCTGCGTTTGCACGTTCCTTTCTGCCCTTAGTCTAGGGTTACAATATCAGTCTTAAACCGGTTAGCTTGCCCTTTCGTTTTTGTTTTTCATCTGACTCGAACCGCTGCTTCTATTTTTGTTATTCAAGTGTAGTCTTCGCCGTTCTTTCAGATACCGGTTTAAGCACCGTGTTTATACACGAGCGATAGAAGGACCGCCTATGAGCGAGCTAGCGTGAGACTACTTTCCCGCTGAGAGCACATATAGAGAATCGTCGCCTTCTACATAAAAAACGTAGCAAATGATGGCGAAGAGAAACGATTCTTGGTTAAGATGCCATCTTCTCAGATAGCGGGATGACACGAGGCCGTTGCGTCCGCTCCGTAAGTCACTGCACACTTTTTGTCAATCACGATGATTGACTTTTTGCGTGCTGAGCGGGAAAGATGACGTAGTTGCCTTGTCTATAAATCGAGCGGTTATGTCTCCAGTAAATACGTTAGGCATTTCGAATTCTGCAACTTAACGATGTTCATACAAAACTTGGAACCACATCGTACTTCACTCACCGCCACATTATGCGTGTTCGAAGATAACTATATCCTACCATCATACGTTGTAGTCATACATGCGAGCGTAGACTCGAGGCTTTTGGTACGAAATCAGAAAGCTCTACCTCGGTTTTACGTAATGAATGAGAGTTATACTCCTAAATATACGAGCGACCCGACAATCACTTATTATCGACAAAAACATGGAGCGGCAAAATATCTCGATCAACTAGCCGCGACGTGCAATAAATAATTAAGCAAAAAATAGCCGGTTTTTTGCATCGCTCTGCGATAGACCCTTTTGAAAATTCCGCGCCATCGCTTGTCCGCCATCGCTTGATCACACACTGTGGGCACCTATTGGACACGAATGTGACGTAAGCGTTCGGCTAGGACTCGTATCCAATCACACGCTACGTGTCTAAGCAATGGCGACCGCCAGTCTTGCTCGATGAACCTTCGAAATGGGTCTATTGAACTGCAGTAATACGCTGCACACTGCTGCACAAATTTACACTGCCGCGTTTAATGTTAGGAAACCTACGTCCCGCTGAATTTTTAGAACACGGTCTTTGCGTGACACTGTATTGCCGCGTGACGCCATGACATGACGTGACACAGTGGCGTCACGACGTCACTTGACACTACACTCTCGCTACATTTAGCGAAGACATTTCTCCGCTCAATTTAGTTCGCGGGAAAATTTTGAGGATATGTAACACGACGTCGCGCGACGCCGTGACGACGTCACAATGTCGCAACACTCGGACTCTCCGCCAAAAATTGGTGGAGTATTTTTTCCCCGTTAAAGTAAGCGGAAAATTCGTCAGGTCGCTTAAATGCAGACTGTCTTTCGCACAAATGGATGTTTCTAAAAACATTTCTGCAGACCCTGATTTGCAGGACCGACGTAACAGGACCGTCCCACAAGGAAGAAGCACGCCACAGACAGTCTCTGCACGCTGTCCTTTTTTCGTGTGATGTTTAAGCAGCGTGATCGTGGCTTTAGACGACTACGGAGCCGACGTGTTTTCCTGGAAGAACCGCGCGCGATCACGCGAGAGCGTCCTATTTGAATAATGTGCGAGAGTTCCCCTTTGTATCGCGTTTTTTTTTCAGTTTGAATTTATTTTGTTTATACATAGGCAAGCGTGAAGGAGGCATGGGGATAAAAGTCAACGCCTAGCCCACTGCCATTTGTTTTATTCTTCTATTTTTTATTAGAGATCTGGCAACAAAAACAAATAATGGTATGCAAATATTCTCCAGTCGTTTTGTCATAAGAAGAAAGGAAATGAAGCTTCAAATGACATCTTCCTTTCGCAATAAAACCTGTTCCTCGACATGTAAAAGGTTAAATCAGTTGCTACGAAGGGTGAAATACGACAGTGCGTAGTGGGTAAGTAGGCTGAGCATAAGCTTCAATTAAAAGTTTGGTATATTTTTCCGTATATACACAGAAATGTACATGTTCATCAATATGCAGTGAAGCGAGTCTACACTGTGTCCCACGCGCGCATGAGAACACTACAACAAGCGGATGAGCACCCGAAACTATCAAAGTTATTGTACTATCGTAGAATATAACAGTTATCAGGCTCAAAATTTTATCAAGTTCGGAATCTTATCAGGCTTCTTTATTTTTATTTATTAATACTGTAGTCTCTCGATGGAATTTTCACAGGTGGGTACAGTGGTAAAGAAAATACAACAAACTGGTCATAAAGAACAAAAATGCAACCAAGTTTTAGTACACTTGAACAAATAGGGTACAAGAAGGAGCTAATTCAAATAACGACAACGATGGCTGGATAACAACACTCTCATCGAGGTCATTCCACTCAATTATTGCTCGCGAGAAAAAAGAATACTTAAAGCAATTATGACGCGATTTAAGAGGTGTTATTGTTAGAGCATACCTTTGTCGAGTAGCATATCATGATAAGAAAGTGATTAACTAAAGTGATTAATTTGGACAGTTCTTCTTTATAATTCTCATTAATTAACCGGTACGTAACTTTTCGTCAAGTATGCCGATTGTTTTTCAAACCAGTACAGTAAATTAGCTCTGGTTAAAAGTTCGGTTATGGAGGCTCGTCCAAAGCTAAAAATGAATCGTGCGGCCTTTTTTGTACTCAATCAAGTTTATTAATGTCAATTTTAATGAAAGAATCCCAAATAATTGCAGCATAACCTAATGTTGGAAAGACTATAGTTTTATATGTGAGAAGACGCAAGGAAAGGCGGACTTTCGCAGAGCATTAGACGTTACGTAATTGATTTGTTTTGTTCAATCTTGGAATCTTATCAGGCTTGGAATTTTATCGGGCTCAAAATCAAATCAGGCTCAGGCTAAGCAGGCTGATGTTCAGAATGATACTTAAGAATCTCATTATTAAAAACACGAATTTAGAAGAAAAAAAGAACTATCTTGACGAACACAACAATGACCACGTGATCGTTTAATTTACAACTATTCTCTCTTATTTGTGTCTGTCTTTAATTTGGACACATTACAAATTTCGTTCGTAACATACCACGCGTTACAACGAATCGAATTGTCTGAACAGAAGGTTAGGGAGCAAACAATCTGGTGGTAGTTCAACACAGTAAAAACACGCCAAGACTGGGAAAAAATAGGAAGGACAAACACAGAGGTCTCCATGTCTGTCCGCCCTTTTTGTTTGTCCGTCCTATCTTCTTCCAAGTCTCTGGGTGTCTTTATGTGTTCTAACTGGCTAGTTCACACCGACTATTACCGGTAAGGCAAACGAGGTTTACCGATCGCAGTGATGCCTCTCCCAGCACTCGAGAGCCTACCAGAGGCAACGACCCCCACCTCGTCTGTCTCGAAGTCAGCGATGCCGCAGAGCTGGAAAGTGGCTGCTCCAAACTCGCCGAACACGCAACAAACTCCAAACCACGTTAGGCTCCATCAAGGAAGTCGGGGAGGGAGTCCACTGCTTTACTTCAGAACACCGAAAAGTGCTCCCCCCCCCTCTTCCCTTCTTCTTCCTTATCCTCACTTTCACCCTTTCCCGGCCACTCTTCCAAACACACCAGCATACTCTGCGGAAGACAGGAAGGATAAGTACACCGCCGCCCAATACAGCTCCGACATCAGTCGTGCCGAAAGTGAACGCACGGCAGAAGTAGGGACGAGAAGCGAAACTGGGGAATCGAAAAGGGAAGCAAGCAGCCCGCGGAGAACGGGGAGATGCCTCGCAGCAACAACTTCCCCAAAGCGGGAACGATGTGCAGACCCCGCTGAGCGCAGAGATAGAGGAGGAAGGGGAGGAGCCCCAAATCAGACAGAGTGCCACATCGATTGATCAAGAGGCGTGTAGTGTAGCGGGCCGCATTAATAAGATAAACAGTAAGCCCCCCCCCCGTTTCAGCCCCAAAAGCCATACAAAATAAGGAGAAAAAATGCGTACCCTTTTTGCAGACGAACCGGCACGACGATGTTCACCTTCTGTACAGTCGTGTCGTGGCCTGATATAGAAATACACAAAACGAAACGGTAGTTGTGGCGCTCGAACGCTCCTAAAACGCGGTCAGAAAGAGAGAAAGAGATACCTAAGCTAAAATCTGGCTGCGCCGTGTTCAACGCGTGGTAGACCGTCGCCATCGTTTAGCGATGTATACGTAACAGAAAGGAAAGCGACCTGCTCGCTTAACGGGTACCTCCGCAAATTAGGCCTAACGTTCCTAAAGTACGCGTGATACTGCCTGCCTACTTGCCTGCCTGTAGCGCGCGAACGCATCCCAAAGCTAGAAGCGTATTTGTTGTTATTTTTTGCGGATTTTCTGAGGGAAACAACGGAACACAAAAGCGACAGCGAAAGGCTCCCGGAGAGCGAGGTCAGACGTGTACAAGGTACGGCAGAGAGCACATCTGCATTAAGAGACAATGGGCGCCGGGGCGGGGAGCGGTCTCCGAATCGAAGAGGAAGGGGGAAAATTCACTGTTTGGGGTTCTAATTTTCCGCCCAATCCGCATTGTTCGCTGTTTGCGTCGCTCGTTAGCCGTAGCAAAGCGCGGGAAGTGCAGAGTGAAAGCGCCATCTCGCGACGAGCATTGAAACTACGGAAGACTTTATTCTTTTTTTTCTTTTTTGCCCCCGTATTTGGCGGTTTGAAGTTGGTCGTCGAGGCGCAGACGGGGTGTTCCGAGGTCAGCCCCTTGCGCCATCCGTTTTTCGCCGCTAGTTTGTTTATATAACGCTAAATCAGCCGGACAAACAACAAATGCCGCTCTCGAGTGTTTCGAATACACTTTTTGTGTCCAAAACTAATCTTATTAAAAACATGAGGTCGACTCTCGTCTAAAAAGCTCTACGTTGCGTTAAAAATTGGAGTAGGTAACGCGACATTGTTGGCGCTCGCTAACAAACGTCATTAACTTAAGAACCACAAAACAAGTGATCACCGGTTTCTTCCGCTTTGACATAATATCACGTGACATTATAACGTACCGTGACTGTGAGGTCAAGGTGTTACGTGACGTCATTCAGACCCATGATTCTACGTGACTCACCAACCTCCTGTGACATCGTGACGTCACATGACACCATGTCAGGTGATGCCGTGACGTCAATTGACTCTGTGACGTCGTGGTGTCACGTGACAATAGTAACGACGGACACACTACATTATTTCGGGGGGGGGAGGGGGAGTTAAGAGCCCGTAGCGGCTATCGCTGTAACGGGCTGGTGTTAAGTGTACACCAGCTGAGCTCGCTGACGTCACCCCACTGCGGTGGCTCTGCTGTCGGCACTGCGCATGCTCAGACGCTTCGCTTCACGCCAGTCTGGTTTTTGCGCAGCGTTTCTGCGCAGAGTGAGCAGCATGTTGTTGTATAGGCGCCCCCACTCTCTCCCAATCCCAGCCGAACGCTTGTAATACCTAAGCAAACTAACGAACACTAAGGACCGGTTGCACTAACGCCGCTTAGCGCAAATCCGAGCTTAGCCGAAAACCTAAGCTGAGTTTTGGTTTCGTTATGTTGCACCAAAATCGCTTATCGCTAAACCTACCATTAAACGCTTATCGTGAGCGCTCAACATTGGGTGCTTTGGAGGGAGGAACCGGTGGCCGAGTAGACTAACGCGCCACAACTCGGAGCGTGTAGCGAAAGCTTGCGCTGCAGAACCTCATGGGTTCGATATCCACCCCTTGCCCGTTTCGATCTGGATGAGGGTCGTGCCGGCACGCGTTCGTGTAATCACTACTGCGTGGTGCACGCTAACGACCCCAGGTTAGCGGTTGTACTGCACTGGCTACATTTATCATCTACAGCCAGTAGTAGTAGTAGTTAGTGGTGAGGGTAGCGGAAACAGTACTTTGTTGAGGAGTACTAGCATCGAGGCTGCCTAAACATAAATGCAACAGAATCCTTGAGGCGCTTTGCTTTTGGTTGTTTTTTGATCCCGGATTTAAAAACATGGCGACTGGTTTGGGGCGATCGACGCAGTAGGCGAAAATGGTTGTAAAACGTGTTTTAGGCTACTCCAGCGTCAGAGTCTCGACAGAATGACCTTCGATAGTGACAAGGATGCAAAATATTGTCATGTGAAGTGTTTATCGACCCCTGTTTTCAAGTGGGCACTCTGAGTGCGTGTCAGCCCTCACTGGGGAAGGTCTGTGAAACTCACATCAGTCTTCCCATTGGTTTTTCAGTCAACGTGCTCATTCGTATGCACTTATTTGCGCGTACATGTAATGTATTGCTATTTACAACCTTGTTTACCTTTACTTTCAACGTATATCCTTTATTCCAATGGGCGCGTTGAACAGCAGCAGTGCATGTTCTTGGCAAACCGCTGAATGTCGACACTTTTGTCGTTCTCATCAAATTGCAGCGAACGACTCATTTAAATAAGAAAACAACAAAAATGCAAGTTCCTTGGTTTTTAGAGCGTTGGGAAAATCTTCAGTGACGTTTCCTTGTATCGCGAGTAGAATCTTAGCTTCGGAAAACTGTGTTGTTCTGCAATCCTAACTTTTCTGGTGACCGCGCTTTGTGGAGGCGACGAGAAGTCATGACGACTACGGTACAAGATTTGTTCAGCACTGTATTTGCGCAGGCTGCGGCGGGTTCTGCGAAGAGACGACCGTTCTCGTCGACGTGATGTGATGAACTAGTGGGAGTTTTCGTACTTCAAAGGGCGCCGCTGTCTATTTGTTCAACTAGGTTGGCACGCAGTGTACTGTGCCACAGCATATATGCCATGCCCCTTTAGGTACACACGTTACCACATGTTGTGCAGAATCGTAAAGCTAATATTAATTAGGTAATTATATCTGTACTTCTATGTATTTCATATCATTAGCAGAATTAGATAGGATATTCACTTTTAAGTTTGGGGTTTTCATTGTATGCAATGCACATATATTTTGTGCTGAAGTAGGCGTCATGAAAACTCCTAGTATTTTAGTTTTTTGACCGCACTTCACATTTTAATACAAATATGTTTGGTTAAATTATTCTTGGCAAACAAATGGGCACCAGCCCTAGAGTCATGCCTTGCTTATTCCAACGTTTGTTCATCAAATTTCTTAAGGAAATAATGCAGCTACTAACAAAAAACATGAAATGTTTGTAAAGACTGATATGGGAATCTGAATGATTTATTTTGGAAAAGACTGTAGGTCATAAATAACCTAAGCTTAATGTGATGATCCCAGTGTTGGTCTTCATGATTGGGATCTGAGTCACAACCGGTGAAATAAAGAAGGGAAACTATGTACAATTTCTAGGTCTGAGGCACACTTTGTATATATTCGCTAAAAGGCAGAACGAACAGATGCTTAGAAATAGAAACTCTCAACACCAAGGCATAAAAATTAGAATAACATCATAGAACCAGAAGTATGAACTGCATGACTGCCACAAAAAAGGTGGAACTTTACCAATATGCGACAACATTACGTAACCATAATGACTATTTAAAACAAGTGACGAACAAGAGCTTAATGCAGCTGACTTTTTGTACTAACTCATCTAAAATTAACTATCCTTCATTTTATGAGCTAACAGAACCGTATTTACTGATCTAGCACACAAAATATCAGGTCAGATTAGAAGGTTACATGTAAAGACCCCAAGTTAGCAGTCGTGCTGCATATAGAAAGTTTGCCATTTACAGTGGAGACACAAACCATCTAATTTCATAGCTGACTGACTCAACACTCTCTGAAGATTAAAGAATTACTCATTTGATTTTAACTTTTATGATCATATGAAGTCAAAGTAGTTAAGTTTTAACCTATGCAAAGATATATATCACATATGTATTGGACAGTGTGACCACACAAAGTGCCTTGGTGTAAATGCTATATATATTATGTTACTAAAATTAAATTTTAAAGTATAGAAAACAAGAATAAGTGTGGTTAGAGCCAGAATGAAGACGCTACGAAGGATCCATGTCGTAACGGGGTGATTGAACACTCATTCACACTTCGGTTATCTTACACCTTCTGTTGGCCACACAGCCTTATCGACACTTTTCGTCCAAGGTTGCTGTCCTTTCAGTCACTGCTGTGCAGTTCAGTTGTGACTAAGGTGCAAGAAAGAATTGCTGCCCAATGTGTAATTTGCACAAGTGTAGGAGTCCTTGTTTTTGTGATTTGGAAGGGTGTCTGGTGCCGATATATAGAAAAATCCACTTTGTGCACGGTATCATGGAAACGTTTTGTCCCAAAGAAATGTGTTTGAATGGATAGAAAAGTTCTATGAAGGATGGGCATCGGCTTCATAAAGGAGCCAATGCCCATCCATGTCGACGACTGATGATGACGTTGAGCGTGCTTGTGAACTCATTTTGTCGGATAGACGAGTGACAGTGGATGATGTGACGAATATTCTGCAGATCAGCCAAGGCTTTGCCTTTGCAATAATCTATGCCAAACTTGGGTTTGAAAAAAGTTTTGATCAAAATAAAATTACAATCAGAGTAAATATTTTAATCACACTTGTATTTAAATTTTTCTGTCCTTTTTCTTTTCAGTGTATTGTTAACACATTTCTTGCTCCCACCAGAGAGCAAGGATGCTAGGTTTTGCTTTGCCTTTCTGAAGTCTGTTTTCTTTCTGTGAGCCAGGTTTTAGTTGTAGGCCAGTGCTTTTCGGAATCCGTAACCTCTTCATACATAACTACAACTGCCACAGTGCGAGAAAACCTTAGTGTAGACCTGTTAAGGGGAACTCCGCCGATTTTTCGGTGGGCTTCGATTTGGCTGAAAATTTGCAGACCGCATCAAAAACCCTTTCTCAACTGATAACCAAAATATTGTATAAAAATAAAATTTTTCCGTGAAGTTATTGAATTTTCAAATTACGCCGGCCGCGAGGTTTCCAGGAGGCGACTCTCTACTGGCAACACTGAAAATTCCCTACTTTTCCCTACCCGCGTACGTCACGGGTGGGCAGGAGGACGAGCGACTCCGGCAGCCGCGAAGTGGCTTTCCGGGCGCCAGCGATCGAGATTATTTTTTCGCAGCTTCAAGGTTGAAAGTTCCTTTGCAATATGGGTAGCAATTTGTGCTCCGCGATAGAGTGTAGAAACAGTGCCGGGAAAAAGCTTCCTTTTTACCCTTGTTTTCACGGGAGAAAAAAAAAGCGTTCCCCGGAAGCAATGGAGGCCGGCCACGTCAAGGTACTTTTGCGCGAGCTGTGTGCCGAGAGAACTAGTGTCACGTGAAACATTTTCACTAATGCTCGGAATACTTTAGAGCCGCGTGCTGCGAGTTGAGTATCCTTCAGCAGCTGGAACAGTTTCAAGAGTGGCAAGCGCAAACTCAAGCCGGCTGTGACCACCACGAAATCCGTCCAAAGAAGAGCGCTAATAATATCGAGAAAAATAGTACACAATATAGCACTATAGTCGACATTTTGGACAGTCATATTTGTTATTCACAATGGGATCAATGATTTTTTTTATATATATATATATAAACACTATGTTTGTTTCAGACGTTGAATCTAGCTCGGGCTACTCTCGGAGTTCCACTCACGCGGCCGATATGTTGAAGACGAGAAGTGAAACGTCTAAAGAAAGTTCAAGTCTGAATTTGGACATGACTTTCGACATATTGCTATTCCTGTCTGCTATTGCAGAGGTTTATGAAGCAGGTGTCGAGCTCCATTAATATACGATAGAGCCTTTGCCTGGTTTGTCAAATGGTTGGCGTGCAATATTCTCTGCAGAAGAAGTGATGATCTATTGCGGAAAAAATTTTATATAGGGCTGAAAAGTTTTTTTTTAAAACCATGAAAATATTAATGTCGTTGAGGGGAGGCATGCAAATTTACAGCCGATGGAAACTGTGCTAAATCAAAACTTAATTAAAAATATCTTATATAGAATTACCCCCTTCCTATGTGCTCTCGTGGATGGGTGTTCGAACGCGTTGCATTCTGCTCCAAAAAAAAAAAAAATACGGGTACACATTTTTTTAGTAACTTTTGTTAACTTAATTATTTTGAATTAAAAGTTTTTATGTATTTCTGTACCTTACGCACTATTGTACCTTCAAGCAAATATTCTTTATTTTACGATGGACAGTGTATTTATGCATTTTATACGCATTCCATTGCACCTTGATGTTTGGGTTGCGGAGCTCTTTTTAATTGTCATTTTAACACGATCTTCATGACCAGTAACCTGCCATCTGATCTCCATGAATGCAGTTAACTCCATTCTATACATTTCATTATTTATGAGAATCACAGTCTACATGTGTTAGGTCCCAGCCCAGCACGCACATGTTCGTCGCTTGGAAGGCGAGCAAAGTACGCGCCACACGCACGAACGCTGAAAATGGCATCGGCCAGAAGCGCTTTTCAGAAATAGTCTATAGATCTTTTGCTAAATTACTTAAGCACCAGAGAGCATACTCATGCTATAAGAGTGGTTACACGTGCTGGCGCCTGCAACAGTAAATTTTCTAAAGAAAATCTGAAACTAAATGGCACGTTCCTTCAGGTTGTACGAGCGTGTGGGGCACCTGTACCCACATTCCGAGCATTTTTCGTGGTGCTTTGGCAATTTGTCAAAAAATGTATTGCGCGACTCTTCGAACATTCTTCGCCAGCCATCTTTTAATAAAAAAAGAACGGATTTACTAGCGATTTCACGAAACTAGCGAGCCGCGGCTTGAGCGTACCGAGTTGCAAAAACGGTTTTACCAAAATTCCCATTGCTGCCATTTTTTTTTTACTTTCTTATAGTTTAGCACGTAGGCCAAGGTCATACTTTGTGCGAATAAAGATTATTATCAACTTCAAATAGCACGAACGCCCAGGTTTTCCCGCTGTTAGATGCGAGAAAGGCAGGCGCGAGCGTACCCGATTGCCGGCCGCGCGCCTCGCTGCCCACCCGTGACGTCACGCTTGGGTGGCGGGGAAAACTGGGGAAAACCTAGGGAGAACGAAGTTTCGGCTTCGGCAGCTAATAAAATATCACTTTTTTAATTAACTAGAGTGAATCTGGGAGAACGAGATAGCATTTCGGAATCAGGAAGCCATCCGCATTCAGATGATGCCTTTGGATTAGGTAGCTCGAAAAATCGGCGGAGTTCCCCTTTAAGTGCCTGCAGAGGCTGCACATGCTTGAACTGTTGTTTTAGCCCTGTTCTGGAAGATGCTGAAACACTTTCGCCGGGCATTAGGGGACCTTCGGAGCGCACTAAAATGCAGAGGACTATCACGGTATCATCATCTTTCCCAGAATGTAGTCAATCACCGGTCTTGGACGGTCTCTATTACAACAAAGGTTTCTATTTGGTGACTCAAATTGCCTCCAGACGGCTCTGACGTGCTGAGTGCTAACCCTGTATGGTCGTCGTCTTCAGAATGTAGATTGATCTTTGAAATAAAAACGGTGATCGTTAAAATTATTAAAAATTATTTACACATGAAAATGTTGTAATCCTGACAGGTTCCAAACAGATAGATGCCTAAGGAACTAGATCACGTAAAATTTACTGAAAAGACTGACATAAGGGCACTGCCACTCTTATTCCAGACGCAACACTGGTGATAGGAACATTTAAGTTCCACTGAGTGATATCTCACTGTGCTTAGGTGTTTCTGATATTTGGTGCAGCTGCAAACAGACGTATGCAATTATTTTTATGAACAGGGGCTTGTCTTGGTTTCAATGGCTTAGCCTAAATCGCCCTTTTTCATAATGGGACTATACTGAATTCGTATGAGCTTCATTTTGTGCAAGGCTCGCTGCTCATGGTAGAAATCAAGCGAACAAACTTGAGAAACACAGCTAACCAGGGCCGTGGAAAAATAATTAATGAAGCTATTCAACAATATCTAAAACACAAAAGACCGTGTTGAAAAAAGTGTTGCAGGGGTGTTGTTAGTTTATATTTTAATGTCTCAAGTGACTATGGCTGACCAAGCAACGTGTTGTTGCAACGTGTTGTAAACAAGACCTTCAGTATTATCAAGAAAATAGCCTGATAACTAGAATTTCAAATGTGTAGCTCATAAAACTCACTTCAAGGGTTGGGCAATAGGACAAACCACCAAGGAAAGCTTAGAATCCTAGTTGTTAATATAGGCATTTGTCAATTTTATAAACTATAATATCCAAAAACAATTCCCCTTAATTATTTACATATTTACACGTACATATTTCTAGTTCAGCAAATGTGTTTTTTTGAAATGGTAACTTGAGTGAAGTTGGTAATTCACTAATAAAGGCAAATAATTAGGAAGACAAATATGAAGATAAAAACATGAAAGACGTTTGCAACTTTCTGCAATGTGATATTAGAGCGCAGCTCTTAAGGAGGAGAACGGGAGGGTACCGACGGGAGGGTATGCCCCTCCTCCCCCTCCTTACCTTCCCTCCTCCCCTCCACCTTCGCTCTCATTTAGCGCGAAATTTTTGCTAATTTTCCAGCTAAATTTGGCTAAGATTTCGCCGTTAAATTTAGCGAGTTACGTTCCCGCTAAATTTAGTAGGGAAATTGTCGTCACGAGACCTCAACACTAATTCAGTTTCCCCGCTAAATTTAGCGGGAAACTGTGACGTCCCATAATGCAGCGCGCGTGGATACGCCGACGGCGACGCCGCTCAACCCGCAAACGGGTGCCTACGAGTTGTGCTCTAAAAATAACAGGGTGCTTTGCATAAAGGCATAAGAGAGAACAGCAACAAGTACTTTATTCCGATTAGTTCACGCCACCTTTCGACATGACCTATTGTAGAGATATGGAAGTTTATATTACAAGAGCTTCACTGACCGAGACAGCAGGCTCCAGTGTGTCCAAATTCACCTTAAAACGGCGAAAGGCTCGAACCTTTCCCCGGTTGTGAAGCTTACCTCCTGAACGCCAACAGCCTAGCTCTTACCTCTCACCCTAGTTGTTATAGTTATTAAAATGAAACGCACAGGTGGAGAGAGATTATTTTTGTTCATGAAGATAATTTGCAATAAATTCAGTGAAGATTATAAACACGTTAAAGGGAAAACTGCAATTTTGTGTGTATTCTTTCGATTAATCAAACGACTTGGTTTTGAGTTTTCGGTTTGGGAAGACCCAGGGTTGTTCAAACTGCTCACACTGGCTTCCGTTCATAGAATATTGGCTCACCGGGGCATATAGAAAGCTGGCATTTGTGCCTGCGGAGGGGCACATAGAATAAAAATGGCTGAGGCTGCGCAGCTACCTTAGAACAGCACAGTGTGGAACTCAAGTCCGTTTTGGTCGACAGCGGATGCTCAATGATGGTACAGAGCAGAGCCGTTTTGTCACCTTTCTGAGAGCAACGAGTACGGTCGACGCAGGACCGTACTCCTTCCTCGCGACCTGATTTCTCGACGGCTTAATATCGGCGTTTTCCGAGCACTTTCGCAGCTGCCGTGGCAAGCTCGTCAGTGTTTAGAACTTCATCGGTCTCAGACGTGATTCTTGATTTTGTAGTCATCTTACCCTGCCTATTGAATCCCAATAATGTTTCGTCAGTCTTCAGCGATGTAGCAAGTAGAGCGTCCTTCTCGCGTTCGGTGAAATTCGGGGCCCCCGATGGCTCCTTTAACTCGAAACATGAGCGCAGAAACGACTGGGACCCTAAACATATTCTGCTATCATCCGATAGTAAACACACAATTACATAGGTAAAGATACTTCGTGTTAATTTAAAGCTTTGACTACTGTTTTGGAAATGTCAGCGTAAAATGATTGAATTTGGAGACGTTTCATTGGTTTCTCACCTAAGAAACAGCGAAGCAGCCGCCGGCGCCGACTACTATGGCGGAGAGTCTGTTTACATCACGTGATTCCTTTCCGTCAATCGTATTCGCCCCTCTGAGCGTTTCCTAGTTCGCTCTGTCTGTCCCTACATTTTCTACGCAAATCCAGCGTTTACTAAGGGCGCGTCTGTAAACCCGAGTTGTTGATTAGTCAAAATTCGTAAATATAATGTCACTTACAATCCAGAAGGCCGGAACCTCCTTCCCCTTTATCCTCCTCCTGAATTGTCACGAATAGCTGCCTGATTGTTTGATGGGCGGTTGCTTTTACTATAGTCACTGAAAATTTAAAAAACGCAAGGCGTGGCTTATGTTTACGCTTTGTGCCTCATGATTCACTTCTTCTGCGTTCTTGTCAAATAATGCGTGAATCTCACCGGCTGTGGAGCGGTATTAGAATGTTCGGGACTGAATGAGACCCGATCCTTTGTTTCTGGAAACGCTGAAGACAGTGTTGTTGTTTTTGTGTGTACGAATAGCGTTTTTTGGTTCGAAAGGTGGCGTCGTGCACTATTGAGGGTGGAAAGATTTGGTTCGGCCATTTTGTCTCAAGGGGTGTGGAAGTAAGGACTAGCACATTCGGAACGCCTAGCAAAATTCAAATTCCAGACTTACATACTTCAAATTGTGCACGCAAACGTATATGTTTAGCCACAAGTTTTATGTCTATGTTTAGACCTCAATTTTGAGGTAGTGGAATAATTAAAAGTAAAGCAAACTCGAAGGTCATGTATTTTCTATTTTTTATATACCAGACTGTTTGGTCGTCTGCATACAAGTTTATGAGCTCGCTCTCCAGAGGCTTACTAAACGCAAAAACGTTAAAAAAACAAGAAAAACAATAGTCGAGGCTCGCCACGAGCGAGATAATCGCGATAATTATTACTTTTCAGAAAAATAACTGAACAATTACCACCCGCTGCGAGCAAGCTCACAAACCAGTGTTGAGAACGACGAACATCCGGTAGAGGGCTTAGAAAATGCACGGCCGCCATCTTTGCTCTATTTTTAATATTTTACCACCTCTGACTTGAACTAAATAAAAACAAACATAAAACTTCTTGCAAAACTACGCACGCGTGCTCAACTTCAGGTATGTACATAGGTTTGGAATTCTAATTTTGCGAGGCACGCCAAATGTGTTAGTTCTTACAGCCACTACCCGTACTTATGTTGCGAGCGTATGCCAAAAATAACTGATAATATATTGTGTTGTTTTTTCTACATTTTTTGAACAGGGTCTATCGATGGGCGAACGAATTGGATACGACCCTGGTGACGAGGTTATCTTCGATATCGGGCATCGAGACGCTTCGAAATGTAAGTATTCACTTTTCGCTCGTATTCATTCTTCGATCCTTTCTTGTCTACTCGATAGACATTGAAATTTGCACCCGAATCGCTCGTTATTTTCTTGTAAAATACGATTCCTTGTATTATTTTTGCTTAAAAATAATATTAAGATTTCTTGGAAACTGTAAGATGAGCTTAGTAAGCTAAGTTAAAGTCTAGAAAAGAGTAAAACGCACTTTCTGAAGAAAATCCCTTTAGTTCGAATACCATTCTTTGCAAGAAAATCGCGCTAGCACAGTTCTTTGTTGGATCTCGACCTAATCAAACGTAGTCAAACACTACTACTTTGAGTCAGAGTGAGTGGCCGGTCTAACCCTGAACAAGCTCTCTGTACGCCTGAATAAAGTCTAAAAATTGAATTTTGGGGTTTTACGCGCCAATAAAGAAGAAGGGAATCCGACACGCTCCGGGCAGCGGGGACTGAGGATTAATTTCGCCCACCCGGGGTTCTATCCACGTGCAACTGAAATCTCAGTAACATGGCGCCTCCTCCTCAATAAGCCTCGGTCAAGTTGCAGACACCTTCAACCAGGTCTCCTTTTAAGCGGAAGTGTCTCGATTTTCTTTCCTTTCAGAGTTACGAGAATGCAGAAGTCTGAGTCTGGTGGAAGTGAACGGCACGGAGCTGCTGCTCAAGATGACCTTAGAAATGGAGAAGAACTTGCAGCGAAAGAAAAACGCTCTCAAGGTCAGTGCATCCGATTTACGGGCTATGAAATCTATGGGCCATTGTACCGGCACGCCAAGTATCAGACGACGTTATGCTTGGGTTGTGGACGAGGAAACATTCAATGGGAAACGAAGTGTTGTTTATTTTTTCTTTAACAAAGCAAAGTGTGAGTGAAATAATATAGGTACCCCGTGAAACAAGATGTCGTAGTTTAACAGTCTTACAGCGCAGCTGATAGCGGAATATAATAACTTCTTTCTGTCTCATGGCTCGAAGTTCGCATTAAGAAACTACTAGACTTTTCGGCGTTCGCATCAGGAAGAGTCGGTTGTTTGTAAGTAGAATGGCTACAATTTTGCGATGATGGCAAACATGAACATATTAAAATAAATAAACGAAAAATAAACACTGGCCATTGCGTGGTTAGTGCCAAACCAGAACGCGCAATTCTAAGTGTTGTAAAATATTTTGCAATCAATGTCAATGAGGTGAAGTTTCAAATAATTTAAAGAAATGACAGTATAATTGAACATGATGAGGAATGTCACTGAGCTGATAATTTCAGTGGGCGAATGCTATAAAAATATTGATAAAAATACGGTGCGCTTACGACGACTCCAAGCTCGTGTTTATATTTTTTGCTTATTGTCCACAGCCCAACAATCTTCTGATATTGGGGCATTAGGCATCGACGGAGCTCTAAGCATACGTCTAGGTTTAAGAGGTTATTTTTTTAACCCCAGATTGTATTTTCTTGCCACCTCGCAGAAGTGGCCGTAAAATCAAAATGTTTAACTTTAGGGGCTCAGTATGCAAATTTTGTTTTGGGAAGTAGTGGCAGGGGAATGGTAATGGGCTTATTTATAGTCCCACATCATAATGCCGGCGCCCCAACAAAGATATTAGGGAGGACGTTATATTTTATTTTTGGGGAAAGTGATACCTTTAAAGAGAACCCACAAAGCCATTTAGAAAAAGACGATGACTCATTCTCATCGATGTTTATTTGTTACTTAAATCTGCCAAATGGCTAACGCAAAACCTCTTCCCAAACCTCCTCCCTTTTACCCCGTACACACGTCCACCTTTTCTTTATTAAAAAAACACACACACGAAATTTGTTAAGTCAAAAACAAAATGCTATGATTAGCTATTTTCAAGACAGGCCCTCTGCGGTATTACTTCCCCAGTACGTTGATGGTATTACAGTATCTGTTTTGATAGCGTAATTCAACAAAATACAGCAGGCTCGGGAGGCACTCACGCGCTTCGCCTTTAGTTGGTTTCATCATCTCTGAACCAATCATAAACATAAAAGGCCCAGTGACTTGCACTTTTGACGCTGCTTGCTTGATCCCATTTCCTCGTAGTGCTGGCTGCGTCTGGTTTTAAATTGAAACGAAGTATAACTTCAGCGTCGAAAGCAATTTCCTAAGCGACCGGTGAACCTAACCTACTGAAAACCTTTGCACTGGGTGGGACCATGTAGTCCGTTCACCCTTACGCTGACAGTGCGGCGGAAGCTACGTGCTCGCCGGACCAATCTACCACCTCTCTTTCATCCCCTGGCCCCGCCTCCTGCTCGTGAGTGTGGGTGGGAGCGTGATCGCGTGGCAAAAGGTAGATGTATTACTGGTCAAGCGAGCACGCAGCTTCCACTGGACTGTCCATTTAGGGGCGAACAGAGTATTGGCGACTGCGGCAAAATCGACGGTACCTAGCAGCTAGAACAGAGAGCAGTGGCGGCAGGTTCGTTCTCGAGCCTCCTTGAGCGAATCAAATATTCATAGCGCCTGGCGGTCTAAAGACGAAGCCACGGAAGTAGGTTCGAAAACACGTGGTATAACTCGCCCAAAGCCAGGCGCGTCGTCTGCTCTCATCGTCCTTAAGGCTTAAAGTCGACCCTTCAGCAGTCGATGCATGCACGAGAAGATAATGCTTCGCTTTACTTCTCTCAACTAGATTAGCGCAGCATATGTAGCGAGTTTAATGGGTAATCAAAGTAGTCCAAAGATAAATCAGAGTTGCACTTTTTTATGAACCGAACGAGAAATTTTCGCGATACCCAAAAGATGTGAGCCCTTGGCGCTTACTGATTTCTCGCGTGTAACCCAGAGACAGTAGCATGACGTTTCCCACGAGAATCGCAGTGTTAATTTATAACAAGGTCCGCAAGTTTCATTTTCGAACGGATCCTACACCGTATGTAAGCACCAATTATAAGACCTTTAGAGTTATCTAAAATACACGGGATATAAATTGCTAATTAATTAGGTAACTAGGTGAGCAGCGGTTCTTCGCGCACTGCTCGACCTTTGAATTTGTATTTTTGTGACGCAGGTTTTTCATTGAATGATGCATGAAACGAAGACAGTTCATTTAATCAGAAGCAATATCAGCAAAGCTGATGATAGCATCGGGCTTGTAAAATGCGTTATTCACGATAGGACGGTCGCTTCATGATAAATAGCTTTATATGGTACTTTAAAAAAACATATTCAAAACTACTTTGTCGAATCGCATTAAGAATTTTGGAACAAAGAAAATTAAACGTAACTGTACGTATTTTGTTATTTATTTAGTGATACTCTCAGTACTTAGGGGGTTTTGCAGGGGCGTGCGAGTACAAAAACAAAACATAAAAAGAATAACAGTCATACGCACACAGTTGCACGAGGTAAAATTAAAGTACGCCAATATAAAATAGGACTTAAAAGAAAGCAAATTCAAGCGCAAATGGGCAACTAAAGTTCAATTTAATTTGCTGACACCATACAGCCCTTAACCTGGAACAAACATAACTTTAATTGTTCCCGTTCAATTTTTTTTCATACAATTAATTTTGTATGTAAAACTTCGTTTTCATTTATATATATATATATATATTCAACGTTAGTTTCCATTCAACTATTTTTACATCCAAAGTTATAACTGGAGACCAATCTTATAAATACGAAGGATACATTGTAGATAAAAAAGGCGTCACACAAAAAACAATTTTGCCCCGATAAGAAAGGAAACGTAAGTTTCCACATCCCTTAAATGCATACAGGAGTCAATACTGTTTGTGTGTGCGTGCGTGTTCCGACAATGGAGTGTTAACCGGCATTAAAAAAGAAAAACCAAGAGCTGTCTGATACGTCCGTTATCTCTCCCCCTAGAGGGAAAATTCTCTCATTTCAAAACTGCTTCGAAAGTGTTTTGTACGTAGCACCTATACGACTAATGTTGCGATGAAAGCCAGGCGGAATTTAAGCCGCACACTCGCAGTCACTGCTCGTACATCATAGACCCAATGTTTGCAGTGGACATGACAAGAGAACTGTCTGCGGACAGGCCGCAAGTGCGCTCGGCGCAGGTTTGCGTCGAACGTATGTCTGCAGACAATAGGAAATTGTAGTAGAGCGTTTTTCTCCTCCGCTACGGTATCCGTCAAGAAAACGCCGCAGCTGCGCATGCGCGCCGCCAGCCTTTTCTTCATAGTTCAAGGTCTTGTGACGGATTACGGAGCGCTATCCGGGTGCTTAGCGGGCTGCGGAAACGGTCTACTATAATTCCCCAGTCTTTCGTACGATTTACTGCGAGTGTAACCGCGCGGCTTTGAGGTCCCTTCTGAGGAATTGTATTGGGGTTCACATGGAACACAGACTTCTCTGAGATGATACAGATTGTCAAGTTCAGATTAAAAATATAGACGTTTCGAATTGTATAGTGTTATTCTACGTACCAGAAAGAAAAACAGAAATCCGTGGTTGGTTATCCTTGGTGTCTACTGAACACGTAACGCTGTTCCTGGACATGTGTTGCGCATCGTATCAACACAAATATGTCTTGAAAATTAAAGCTGATCTTTATTTTTTTTGCGCCTCTCCTAAACGCAGCGCCTGGTGAAAAAAGCGGAGGAAGCTGTGGTCAAGCACAAATTTGTCGCCGATCTCACGGTAAGTAACGCTTCCGAGCCACGTCTCACAGGTCGTGAGAAAACAAATGGTGTCTACGTTCATTTTAATTGTCCAGTGAATCACTATTTACCGCCACCTAACAGGAACGTTGTTCCCTTTCAATATATACATATATATACTTTTT
>JAZHYW010030518.1:0-21417 GCA_037355805.1 Ixodes ricinus | reverse complement strand
GTCACGTGACATCATTTTCCCGCCAAATATAGAGGGGATATGAAGGTCGGCATTATACTGTGACATCACGGTGTCAGGCGATGTGACGTCACACCTCTTGATGCTCAGTTGATCTTCCCAATGAAGTGCCACCGCACCTTCATTGCGCTCGACGGAAAGTCAACGCCACGCCATTTGTTCCACCGGTTTAGTTAATCACCGGAACAGCGCCGACGTCTCCGCTTGCCCGAAGCAATTAATCCTCGCGCATCGTCGTGCATCGGCACTCGCAACCCCACCGCCTCGACGACGTCCCCTTCTGCCGCGTCGAAAGGGCCGGGACCTTCACGTGGTTCCTCGTTCCGCCTTTGTTCGTCAGCTCCGTCTTTCACGCGAGCACGGGGCACATCCTTGAACGGTGGCCAAGTGAGCGCTCGGACGTCCCTTTGTTTCACGAGCGGTTTCGCCGGTTTCTGGCTCCTCCCATCGGCGTAGCGGCACCGGTAAAAAAGAGACCTTCGACGCGGTTCTGCAATAGACCCGTTTCAAAAGTCCACGCCATCTAGTCGCTTCTGCGCCAATTAACCGAGTACGCCGTTGCTTGGGCACGCATCTGAGCGTGTATTGGACACGAGGATTACGTCAGCGTTCGGCGTGGAGCTCCGTTCAGCTCGTATCGAAAACGAGTGCTGCGTCAGTGTTCGGCGAGGATTCGGATCCAATCACGCGCTTGGTACCCAATGGATGGATGGATGGATAGATGGCTAATGACTACCTTTGTAACGGGCGGTAGCTTGTGCCACCTAGCCTAAAGTCTGATAAAGACTCGAGAAATGGCGGCCACCAATGTTGCTAGACTGGGTTTTGAATAGGGACTAGTAGGGAGCAAGCTGGTACACCCCGCCACTGAGCTCAGCCTTTTCGCTGCGCCGACATTCGTGAGAATGGTCCATACATCTCGCAGTTATGTGCGCTCCGAGCGATGCGTCCCCTCGTAACCATTTACAACGAGAGAACTGACTGGCGCTATCTATGCCAGGCAGCCCGGGAACTCTTCCCATCTCCGTATATATTTTTGCACTTTGTTGTGACGATTATTGTTTTTGCGCTGCTCATTAGTTTCCCGTGGGCTCGAAATAATTCTGACAATGAGAGAACAGCATTCGATGTCGCAAATACTGCGGAAGCTTCAGTCTAGTCGGAATGAATTAATGAAAATACGTTGATTGGTAGACAGAAGGTGGCTGCGTCATGGCGTGGCCTGACAAGAAAATAAAAATTAAAACGTTTTATCGAGGCCCGTTTCCTCACAGATGGAAGCCTGCGGATCTCAGCAGTTAGCTCATATATAATATCTGTTAGCCATTTAGCGCAGTCATCTTGGCTCGCTCTATAGGACTGAAAGAATATTGCACTCGTTCTACGCGCGTAACGTGCCCATAGTTCTTTTTTTTTTAAGACTTGGCACAAGTGAGTCGAAACGCCTCGTCTAAGTCGAGTCTGTCCGCAGAGTGAGGCCCATGCAAACCAAGACATGGGCAAACGCTCTTGCCCGATATCCATGGCCACTCAGGCTCGTCAGTCCGGAGTGTCACGCCTCAAAAATCGAAGATCATCATTCCTGTCGGAGAAAAATCGCGCCGTGACGCCACTGCTCCGAGGAACCGAAGAGCGTAAGAGAACAGCGTAACCATCGCGGTGATGTGAAACGAGGTCGGAGCAACCGGTGTCGCTGCGTAACGCTCAGCGGCTGGGGACTAAACGAACGGACGCACCGATTCGTACGTTTCATTCAATGACGTCACGCGGCCACGAGGAAGAGGTATCATCAACATTCGTGTAGTCCCGCGTGCCAGAGCCGATGTTACAGAAAGCCGGATCTGATTTAGTTTTCATCGCGTGGATGAAAGCCTCACGGGCAGCGAACGAAACCGAGCTGTCGGGCAAGACGTTGATGCAGCACGTCGTAGAGCTTCTGCACGGTGGGCCTTGGCAAGCGGTAGTATCTCGCACGGCGATAATCCGCAATTGTCTTCAGTGTCCGACGAGTCCTGCACACGCTGCTGCCGTAAGCTTGTTCGGGTATCGCGCACTTCTTCAAGCACGAACGGGAGAGGCAGCCATTTAGATGAACAGTCACGAAAGAGTTCGCAAGAGGAATTGGACACCTGTAGTAAAATGTTTGTCTTATCTCATACAGACGTTAAGAACACTTTGCTTCGATAATACCGAAAAGTTCATAACTTTACGTAAGTTATATGTACGAACTTTTGTCGTAAGATAGTTTTGAGAATCTGGCCTCAGATCTATAGGACGAAGAAACGATCTATCTGTCGCACGACACGTCCGAACAAAATTACGTGGGATCCATCAGCTTTCCGACGTGTCGGACGACATGTCGGACATTTTGTCGTGCCCGTGTCTGACTCTTGAAGCGAACGCAAAGTCTTGTCGGAAACGTCTCGTCCGCATCGACGGTCAAAGACGGGTTGCTCGCGACGTCACGTAGGGAAAGGGGCAGGGCATTGTGGCATGACGGCGGTCGATTACGGCAAAGCGCCACTGTTGTAGGATACGGCGTTCCTCGAACGCGTTTATTTCAGGAGGAACGCGCAGTCGTTTATTTCTGGATCAATGACACTGGAACATGAGCGTGCTGTATTATCGAAACGATGGTTAGAAGGACAATACTCCTTTTCGCGTCGAGTTCTAGATATAAACTCGATTTGGGAGACACCTTTCAGTCCCATATGTGTGCTAGAAAAAACAAAGCCATAAAATGAAACAACCTGTTTATTCTTTCATCATATGTAGACATGAAACTCTTTTATTCTTTCATGTCTATATGTAGCGACTATGTATTCTGTGCTACCACATGTGACCGTAGTATCTTCCCGGTAGGCAAGATGTATTATTTTGGTTTGTCTATAGTCTGCCTCGGTATTATCCTAGTGCTGCTTCATTCTCAACGTCAATTTCGAGTCGGTGTTTGATGCCCAAGTCAAGCCCATAAAAAATGAATACTCGTATAGCCATTTTTTCTTGGTGAAATAAACGCCCACATATTATGACAAATCATAGCACAAATAAAGGGATACAGCAGAAACGCAGCGAATAACGCATTTCGGAGCGCGTAACCAGCCCCTGTGCATGTGTGCACAGTTAAACAAACACAGGGCGCACTGCTCCATCTGAAAGGAGGCTTCCCTTCAGTGCATTACTCTACATGTCCATCGTGGCTGGATTGACGCAAATGATTCACCAATATTCCCTGTTGGAACCACGCAATTCAGAGTTTGTTATTCTGCACACAAAACCAAAAAATCCTGCGACGCCTCAAAAAAAATATGAATTTGAGTTTCGACTTTTATATTCAAAAAGCAATCTTTTTTTCTCTCAACCTTTTTTCCCGACTCTTTGTATGTGTACGCTGCGCGACAATTTTAAAGCGAACCCGACAGATGCCCGTTGTCTATTATTGTTCGCACAAGTTAACATACCACAGGAAACTTGAACGCCCAAGTTAGTGCTTCATCTGAAGCCATTTCCTCATTAAGAACTAAACAAAAGACAGAAATCTTCGCTCCATAACCCGTCCACAATACCGTCGCAGATATGAGCGAACCTTCAGTAATCGCGAGAGCACGGCCAGTCCTGACTCCTGTGATCGCACTTATTCTTAAGGGACAGCAATATCAAATGAGGCTTTCTGTGATGAGTAAAGACGTATTAGTGGCCCGCGTCATATGATTCACGACTTCAAATATTAGCAACAGAACCTATAGAATCGTGTCCGTGCCCAATTTTATAGGGTCACCGCCCCCAGTAAGCTTATAGTAGACACACAAACCAGTGGCGTCCTTTTTCAACCGAGCGACAATGAGCATATCTCTTAAATAAAATGCCTTTATGACGTAATCTGACCTGACGTCATGTAAGCAAGCCATTCTTCCAACCCAGAGCTTCGCGCAAGAAGGACTGACCGCCACGATGGCTATCGACTGCAACGAATGAAATGCAACGAATGTTCGGCGGCACTTAAAAAGGGTGTAAAAAAATTAACGCAACGTAACGTCAATGTTTTCGTTAAATTTAGCAGAAAAGGTGACGTCAGGAGACCCGAGGTAGCATGAAGTCACGATGTCACTGACGCCACGACACATGGCATCAACCTCTCAACTAAATATAGCGGGGAAAACATCATGGGGCCAAGTAGGTGACGTGAATTCACAATTTCCCCGCTAACGGAAACATGTGATGCCTCGGGACACCATGACCTTCACGTGACATTGTCATGTCATGCGGTGGGACCAACTCGAACAAGAAAGGCTCATGGAGGGACCCATACGGAGCTTCAAAGCGGTCTTGAGTCGGTTGACACTCGGGAAGACACCTTTGTCGCTTCTCTGCTCGCGACGCATTCACAACGGTCTCGGTTCGGCGCTGGCGGAGTGCCAGCCTGGCGCCGGGATGTCATCGGCCGCGGTCTAAAAGCGGTTAACGCGGCCATCGCAGCCCTGCCGAGACACAGGCATTTGAATCCCGGACGAAGCACACTCCTGGCAACCCAACACGCACTGCTTTTGGCTAGGGGAGAGACAGGTTGATCTTTTCAATTTGATGACGATGTTCGGCGTACGTTCAAACCTGTTGCGAGGATGGTCTAATCGGCGTCCGTCTTATAATGACGCTCTTTTCACTGTCGAGCGATTTCCGGTGTTTCCCGGCAGAAATCGCGCCACATCACGTGCTTCCGGTCGACAATACTTACGTCTCCGTGCGTTTTGGACCTTCGTTGTGGCCTCCGAGGTTCCCACGTACAAACGTTTTGAGTGCCGCCAATCATGGCGGCATTTCCTCGGAAGCTTCGAGCTTTACGCGAAACTTTACCGTGCACTGTTTAGTTGTTGTTTTGTCGCGCTTTATCCACCTACGTCGTAGGCTGTGTCAAACCGATACAACGTAGAAGACAAAGCGTGCGCCTCCCCACAATTAAACGTCACCACTGCTGGATTCACAAAGCGCGGCCCAGCTCGCGCCAAGACGGACGCGTGTATGCAGCTCGGCGGCGACTCGCGTCCGGCTTTCAGCGTGTTTGCCACTTGGAACGGGTCGGAAATCCACTAGTGATGACGCTCGAGTGAGCAGGCCTTGTCTTCTGGATGCTAAACAGGGCTCTCTTGGCTCGACGCTCACCACTCGGGAGAGTTGTGCCTCCGCCGAAAGAGGCCCTCGTGCACTCCGCCGTGACGAAATGCACTCGTTAGAAGAGCAAGGAATGGTTTCACTTTTAGTATAAATAACGCTCGTAATTAATCCAGACGTTCATTACCTACGGCGCTAGGCTTTACTTTTGTCTATTCGTGTAGTGGCAGTTGCAGAAAATAATAAGGTAGAAGCGAACACAGCTCACACCCTCAGCTCGCAGCCAGAACGAGCGGCCACGTGATGCTGGTGCCGGTTACACATAGGCCACCAGTGTTCATCGCAGCTGTGCGCTAGCGTTTGGCAAAGCACGGAGCACATGCTGAGCTCCAGATGTTATTGGAGTTCGGCTATCCCCGTCATTGACGCGATAGGACATGAGCCATAACCCGAATGCTCCTCGATCCATATATTGATTGTCACGAACCCACATCGAGTGCTCACGCGGTGCTCGTATTTAGTCTATGGACTGCATTTGAATAATGTCACTCTAAGTAGCCCCCTTAGAGCGTCAATACTGCCAGTCTTTACGAACTGAAAGAAAAAGACAGCTTTTTTCTTGAGAAATTACCCCGCGACAAAGAAGCTTCTTTATCAGCGGAGTTGCGTACGAATGTCATAGGTCACACTGGTCCCAATTAGCTCGTGTAAAGTGAGAAACATTCCAATTCAATATCGTCGCACGGCCCCATTAAGCTTGAGCAAGAACGTTCGCGTTAGCACTCTGCAGTGTGCGCTCATCCAACGAATCCGTCTGGACGAGGGTTGGTGCACTGACATCAACATTCATGCATGGGCCCGTGTGAAATGCCGAGCAACCTCGGTATACCTATTGTCTATCCCTGGGATATGCCAGTTCCTGATGTGGCCTATTACCTGGATGATGTAGCTTGAAAAGCTGGTAGCAGTCAGGTATAGTGCAAATACATTGGTCTATATAAAAATAACAGGGTGAACAGGGTAAGTACCTCCTAAATAGCAAGGTCGAAGCGCGGGATTTCCCACGTTATGCAAACAAGGGGTCAGCGCGGGGCACAAATTGGACACGAGATGCTATGTGAGCGCTTGGGTAGAGTAAGTGCTTAACCTTTCAACCAGGGAATCACAGCCAAACGTTCACGCAGCTGTCTCTTGTACAAGAGAGCTGCGAGAGTTTGGCTGTCCTGCGACCCGAACTGCACCTCAAAGGTAACGTAGACAGAAATGCTTTGCGACCTGGAGCTGTTCACTGGGTTCGTGTGATTGGGAAGAGCACCACCGAATCGATATCGGCACAGTATTAAAAATGCCCTGCCATCACATCTGCTGTTGCCTAACAAAACGACAGTTGTCTACTTTAGAACATATGATGCATATCGGCACCTTTCAAATGCGTTACCATCACCCCTGCTTGGGCTAGCGGTCGGCCCAAGCAGGAATGGGGAAAAAACAATACATACAAAAAGTTACTTTAAAGCCAAACTATCAGAAAAACAGGGTGAGTCGTACTCGCACGCACAAATACACATACAGGTACAAAAGGTCTCGTTTTAAAGAATCACTCTACAAAGTAAAAAGAATACGCTACAAATACCTAACACTTTACGACTTGTAAATTCGCTTATATGTCAATTATAACATTCCAGAGCAAAACGCATCAACAGCATCGAAAAGAATATTATCGCTCTAAAAAATGATGGAGGACGTAAAACCATTCCCTTCGGTGACGGTGCGGGAAAGAAGAAAAGCTTGAAACAATTGGTGCGAGCAAAGATTGGTGTCAATGAGTTCTGATTATAGTGAATGGTGGTTCGCCTTATCAACGGCTGTATGACAATCATGTACATGAAGCCTAAATTTATATTGTAGCAAAAATGACACAAATTTCCACCGAAAGATTTTCCTACGTAGCTCGAGAGTCATGATTCGATATGTTTGCATTACAGATAAATGGTGAGTCTAGCCTTCTAAAGTTTCCGTCATTAACCTCAACCGCACGTCTTTACACCATTTTCAGCTTTGAAGTGTACTCAGTATCTTGCACTTTGTACTCAATATCATTGACCTTGTCGACCATCGATAACGACGATCAACAAGTGGCCAGACGGCTGACCCAATTGGTACGCCCAGACCGATTACATAGGTTTGCCAGCCGCGGATACATAGTCACGAATAAGACAAAGCACTTGGTAACCTCTAGGGCCTCACTTAAAGATGGGTAAATGCATGTCTCGCCCGAAAGTAGCGCTTCTTACCTGACGAGCTTCGTCCACTGGACCTGATGTTCAACACAGCCACGTGAGACGTTCACAGTGACAGGCCGTCCTGTTGGCAAGGAAGACAGATGTGAAGTCAGCAGCATAGTTAAAGTGACTTCTGAAATTCGAATTTACGAAGACAAAGTGAAGTCGATGAGGCGATGAGAGCGTTTGGTGACGTGGACGCAAAGGCACACTACTTATGCGCGTCCACCCACTATCCCTCCGATCAGAGCTCAGCGTTCTGACACACACATGTACAAGTTACTAAAAGAATGAATTAAGTTACTGAGTATCGGTGTCAAAAGTAATTTCGGTAGGAATACGTGAGAAGTTATAACGAAGTCAACGAATTCCAAAAGTCATTCGATGTCAAATATAGTAAAGTACTCTAAAATGTAGTATAATTACTTTCGCAGGTACTACATTTTTATCATTGGTCGTTACAGTAGCAATCAAAGGATCGAGCAATTAGTTATACATGAAAAGTGAAAATTACTTCAAGTTATTTTTTATTTCTCATAATCAGCAGAGCTACTTTATCCACTGTATCAATGAGAGGTCTGTGCCTTCTTGCGCTTGACTGTTTACTGTGCTCGATGCGTGCTCGACTGCTTATTGATTTCTTTGTGTAAAACTCCAAGCCCGGAACTCTTCCACATCCTGAGTTCTGCTGCAGGCAGGTCAACCTAAACAGATCCCCTGACGCTTCCGTGCGGTTACCAGCTTGTTTCGTCCGGTTTCTTCTTTCCCCGCCACTACCCAAATATTTCTCGATCGCTGCTTCTCTAAAAGGAGTCCTCAGTCCGTCCTTCATCTCGCGTTTTCCCAAATGGAATACAGAAATTATACAACCAACAAAAAAGTTAAATAATTAAAAAAATATGCGAACTTCTTGTCTCTGGGAGCTTAGGGTCACAATTAAACACCAGACTCTGGCGCTAATGCTCGGGTTACTCCGCCCCACTTCAAACACACACTTCCAGGCGCACCTTCGCGTTACGTGCCCGGTTGCAACTGTCGTTTAGACGTCTGAAAAATAGCTTTCTCTCTGAATTGTATAAACTGTCTACCCTTCTTTGTGAATATCAGGTGACCCTTTGATGCCTTTTTTTTCTTCGCACTTGCGCGAATATTTGTTCATGAAAAAATACATAAAGTTTGAGCGTAATTTATAACTAGACTAGAAATTGTCTGGAAAATGTAGTTAAAGTAAACTACTAATTACCGAAGTGAAAATGTTATTCAAAACTTACTAAACTACTCCAAAAAAGTAGTTAACTACAGTAACTTGAGTAGATACTTGAGTTACGTACACGTCATCCACTTCATCCACCGATATGGCACTAGCCATATCGACAATATACTGCGCAAAGACATGTTGACCCTCTGGATGAGTGACAAACATTGCACTGTCCAAATCATTCACACAAACCCAAAATGTCCTGCAAGTTGAGTTCAGTGCTACGTATACGCGCCCCATAAACAAATCACCCACTAACTCCTATGTGAACATTGTTTTACGAGTCACTAGTAATGTAAAATATTTTCTCTTGTTGCTGGTGGGGAGGAGAAACTCTGTCAAGCGACAACAGTCTGCTTTTTTTCTCCTCCTCCTCTCCCTTGGAGAGAAACAATAAATTTGAACTCGAACTTGGTTTCTAAATTCAACAAACAACCTCTGTCCCCGCGACCGTACAGCGCGCACAACTCTCGAAGAAATTCCTCCGGTAGTCTGAAGCATACAGCACGAAGAGACTGTCGTTGGTCATCAGGCCGATTAAAATGGAAAACGCACAACGCCGTGACACAGCCAGCCATTCAGGATCCCAAAGCACTGTCGTCCCCTATAGGTCACTGTACCCTCTTCTCCCAATCCTCCACTTTTTGTTGCTTTGTTTTTGTTTGCGGGATCCCACACCGTTGCACTGCTAGTGACCGTCACGCCCTCTTTGCCAACTGGAAGCCGTCATTCATCGTAGTTTGGTATTTCTTTGTCCATTAATTCCTCCTCTTGTTGTTCTGACTTTCTTTGAAACCCTTCTACCCCTTTCCCGGTGACCTCTTGACGCGTTGACCTCTGACTCGCCAAACATGAGATCAAGAGTTCCAATGTGGCTCAAGAGGTCCAGCTCGTCAAAAAAGATCCAACTTGTCAAAACATCACACGGCGAGTCAAGAGGTCCAACGCGTCAAAAGGTCCAACGAGCCACGAGGTCCATAATGGACCTTTGATGCGTTGGATATTTTGACTCGTTGGACCTGTTGACCTGGAACTCCCCCCCCTTATCCATTTTGAAAGAGTTCAACAGTGCGTGAAACAGAAGGTTATAGTATCTACAATTTTTTTTTGTTAATAGATCGGGGTTTCCATTAGTCCAGCATGTGCGTTTATTTATCGCTCTCTCTCTCTATGTCTCTTATTACCGAAGGAAGTGAAGAATTATATTAGCAATAGGTGTGAATGACAAAAATAAACGAAATGTAACCACTTTAAACATATGTTAGCATTTTTGATTTCGTACAAAACGTCTCGAAAGTAACGTAAAAAGTAATCAATTACTTTCTCGTAAATTTTTAATTACTTTTGTGATGCGGTGATTGATTACTGTAAACAGTTACATTTTCTTCAATAACATTGTAGTAATTGTAATTGGTTACTTTCTCAATAACACGCATACAGACTGGCAACAACGGAAAGGTGAAAAGTATTTTGTGTAGTGTAACTCAATACGACAAGCAGTGTATCCATATGTTTGAACTGCTCTGTGATTTGGTCCTCACTTGAACGGTCCAAAATGGTATTAATTTGTAAAGAACGAGGAGGATTTGATGACATGGTACCCAGGAACGGGAAAAATCGGGACGGACCTTATCCACTCGATATTAGTGACACAAGCGACCCAATCTGTTTGTAAAGCGCAAATATATTACGTTTCAATTTATTTCTCACTTTATTCATTTCACTTGTTAGCCGTATTGGCGAGGCAAGCGAAAACCCAAGCGTGTCGCACTGCGTATTGCAAAAACCCTATTCTATAAGTGGTCAGCGCGAGTATTTCCGCCCTCGTGTCCCTCTACGCCTTATGGGCCGCCTTAACGTGAGGCCACCTATTCTAAAACTCCCTAATCCTGGCAGCGTGCTGGATAGATAGACATTGTGAAAAATATAGGGCACAAAAAAGACGGGATACGGTCCATTCGTCACATGCGCACTCGTCACAGGACGATTGGTCACAGGACGATTCGTCACACAGGAACATTCGTCATAGGATGACTCGTCACGCGGCCAACCGGTCCTACAATAGTTCGTCCCCCAAAAATGTGTTGTTCAATTTGGTTCGAGCGGACAAAGTGGCTCACCTCATATCTTAGTATGTCTATGGCTTCTGAAAGGCAAAGAATTTGTAACAAACGTTTTAGCTTCTGGTTTCGTACCGAACATTGAATGTTGGTTCGGCCTGACAAAGGGGTCACCTCTTATCTTAGCATGACTTTCGCTTCTCAAGGTCGAAGAATTTGTAACAGACGTTTTAGCTTCTGGGTCCGTCCCGAACGGTGAAGGGGAGGCAATATAAGAGCGACTATTTTTGAACTCAGACTACATTCAAAAAGATGGAGGTGATCGCAACAGAGAGAGGTAGAGCCATGCAGCTGCACGAGGGGTACTCGTACACATGCAGCAGAAAGAATTACGATACTTATTGGTATTCTCGAAGAGGTGTATGCAAGGCAAAGTAAAAACTGATTTAGCTGCCAGTCGGATTATTGCTCGTTCAAGCCAGCAACTTAGATCAACCTGCTGAAGAGTCGTAATATGATGAAAGAAAAAGCGGATGAGTATTGTAAGATTAGTTTTTCTAACCATTGGTTTATGTCACAGTGGGAAGTCGTGAAACTCCTCATCGGGGAATGTGGGCAGTTGTTCAAATTTACACTTTACTATCGTCCCCTGCCCGATCGATGTGACCAGTTGCCCGCATGACGAGTCATCCTGTGACGAATGTTCCTATGTGACGAATCGTCCTGTGACAAATCGTCCTGTGACGAGTGCGCATGTGACGAATCGTCCTCATCCCCAAGGACGAGGTGCTATTTTTTCACCGTGTTCAACCGGTACCAACTTGCCCAGCTTACCACCTATACTGCAGGACAGAGTGAGACAAATACGGCTTAACTCCATCTGAAAGCGCAGCGACGTCCGGCACCATCTTAGCCTTTGTACTTTTTTGACACCGCGGGAGGCGACAGGTTGAACGTACCTGATTCACATGGTGCAATTTTGCTCGCTATTTCGCAGGTGCGACGTTGAGCATCGCATGCAGCCTCCACCACGCTTCTTCTGCCGCACGAGCGACGTCGGAACTGCGAAATCGCAAGTAAAATCGCGCCAGGTGAATCGGCCATTAAGCCTGATTCACATGATGCGGTGTCACAGCCGCGACGTTGAGCATCACCACTTCCGCCACGCTTTATTTCTACAGCGAAGCTGTTTAGGGCTAAGGTTCCGTAGATTTTACGTGTGCGTCCACACAAAATTCAGGTCCCGAATTTGATGCAAAATCGCTTCATTTTGTGCAAAAGCTTATACGTCTCATCACTTGGATATTCATTTTCAGTAGACTAGTTAAAGAAAGGCACCATTTTCAAGATCAGTAGACTCTCAGGTAGATAATAATGGTTTCGCAAAGATTTGCCACTGTGCGACCCGCGTCGACCATGTCTACGCTCGCACCGCCCTCTCTTTGTATTCGTTCCAAGCGATTGCGTGCCTAGTTTTCTTCCGCTCTCCCGGGGTGGCGCTCACGTCGCGCGTGTCCAGTTTCCTCGGCTCCGTCGGCGGCGATAGTCTTACTCGCGAACTAGGACCACGATCAAGACAACCATAAATGTGTGCGTACCTTTCGTCACGATGACCACCGATCAAGACACTAAACCTGTTCTTACCTTCTTCAGAATTCTGTGTCACGTCTGTGTCGTGTGCTAAACAGCTTCGCTGATCATCCACCTTCACAAATAGAAATGGCTCATGTTTGTTTGTTTTTTTTTGCAGCACGAGGGACTTTGCATTTGCAATGTCGCAAACAAAGTCGCAGCATGCTAATCTGGTATTAGCTGACGAAACAACGAAGTGGGTTCAAACAGGGCGGATTTGAGGGGGGTCCGGATGTCCTGACCCCCTCTTGATTTCTGCATGTGTTAAATTTAGGCGGGAAACGAGAGAGAGGGGGAGGGGTTCCCACAAAAACTGTACGCTGACCAACATCTGCACCTCCTCAGGAAATTCCTGCATCCGCCCCTGGGTTCCGAATATTGTTTATCTATTTTCAGTAAGTGATTTGTTATATTGTGAACGGAACGTCTAGTTCGTAGCGCTAAACGCTGGCGGTAGATAATGCAAGGTATTTAAATTAAGGAGAAATTTCGAGATGCATGAGTTCCTGGTGCATCAAGCAGAAGATTTATATCAGGTTGAACGCGAGCAAAAAACAGTGCTCTTAGCAAATCGGAGCATTGAGTTGTTTTTTTTTTACGTTCCAGTTTGTTCGTTTGTTACGCAAAGTCCTATTTCAATCAAATCAAAGCCGCAAGAAAAACCAATTAAAGTTTTCTAGCTCACTAAAAAATCAACCTGGGTTTGTTATTGTATGGTGGAGCTTACATCCATGAAAAGGTTGTTGATCAAACTGTACTTTACATTTACAGTAATTATTTCTGCCACATTGTTATCGCTGATCGCATCAGATTGATTAATCAATCTGCATGTTCTAAAATACATCTATTGATAAAGAGTCACAATTTTTAGTTGCAGTGATTCAAATCAAATTAATCCGGTTTAAACCAAATAAATTGATCTATATCGAATAAATCACGAATCTTATTGAAATCAAATAACTCTAACTCACATAAATCTAAAACAAAATCACGATTTTATTTTTGTTAAATGCTTACACGAAAAACACGCTCTGGTCCGAAGAATTGTGTTACCTGGAGAAAAGCTCGATGCTCGAACTGCATCGTTCTCAGGAATACAACAAACAACTTTTATCAAAATTGTTTGTCCTTCTCAACAGAGGCATTGATTTTTATCCAGCCGAGGTCTGTGGGGACTCCGTTTTTTACAGCGGCATTCGTTGTGTCAAATTATTCGAAAACTCGAATACTAGGAATCCGAAAGTCGAAGATCAAATTATCCGGTCAATCACTTATCCGATTTTCAAATGCAAACCTCTCGTATATTCGTACATCATAACTTTTATATTCTTCGTAGTTTTCTGGAGTACAGGGTGTCACAAAGAGTTGACACGGTCTTTACCTCAAGAATAGCAACGTCGAATATTATTCTCGCTCAAAGGTATGCAGAGTTACAACCAGGTCGCTAAAGTTTGAGCCTGATCTGATTCCTTAATCAAAATAACGTGATTTTCTGAAAATTTAGGAAAAATGGAGCCATTTTTGCCCGTTTTCGGTTTCTGGTGCCATGAGCACCATGTGTTCGAAAACTCCGTCGGCCGCCATTTTCCCCTGAAATTTTCAGAAGATCATTTGTATGATTGATTATCAGATCGGCTGAAACTTTGGCATCTGGTTGTGACCTCAGCGCTACCTCTGGGCGGAGAATGAGCGTTGCAGATGCCCAGTTTATTTTTGCGGTAAAAAGACCGTGTAAATTTTCTTTTGACACCCTGTACCATCAGGAAGGATGCAACTCACTGTAAAAACAATAGTATGCAAACATAAAAAACATGATTAAAAGGTCACTATCTTGGTCGTCATTCTATTGAAAATTTTCATATTTGGTACATGAGTTATAGGGTAAAAGCAGAATAAAATAATTGTATTGCGTGAATACTACGGAAGGTGAACATTTTTCTTTAAAAAAGAGGAATGTCATACTCACGCACATAATAATTGTTCGAAAAATACAATATGTTCGAAGGATATATATATATATAATTAAAATCTGATCCAGTTAATGTATATGGAATAACTTCCCAAGCCCCAAGAGCTGTAGCAATGCGCACGTAAGAAAAAAATTAAAAAGTTTACAAGGATTGAATTAATTAGAGAATAAAACAGTCAGTTACCAAGTTCTTTTTCTTTGAATAGAACAAAGGACGAAATAAATTTGCTAGTGTTCCTTTCGAACATTAATTGAGGCGTATTAGGAAGCGCCTGGCAACAAGTACTCTCGTTTTTGGAAAAAAAAAAAAAGGTTTTGAGAGAAAGTATGGTATTCACTGGAATCATCAATGTTACACATTACTACGCTTTTCACTTCGTTTTTTTTTTCGAGGTCAGACTGATTCGCATTTAGAATTTTATATGAACGCACCTTTCCTATAGAGTCTGGTTGTAGGGCAAAGGGGCAAACAGCGCGCAAAATCCAGGGACAAAGTAGAAGTGCACACAGGACAAGCGCGAACTCTCAACCGGACTTCAAAGCAACACCGAAACACATCACAGGGTGGTCAATGAGCACGTGTTTTAAAAATTCAATCTATATGCTGCGTAAATTCAGCGACGTCTGGCTGACACATTTCGTACATTCTTCTTTAATCGCATAGGCTTCTAAACTTTTCCTAGTCATTCGACCTCTGCCCTTGCCAATAATATCTGCCTTTTGAAGATGGGGTCGGCACCCACAGCTTCCAATATGAAGCGGTTAGTGCATCCCCCCCCTTCCCCACACCGCTCCCATTCATGCTGTAAGAGCAACATAGGCTTTTCATAGGATTTTTTTACAATATAGGCTTTTTTTTTACCAATGTAGGCTTTTTTACACGTAAGCGGAATTTATAAACAACTCCCACCTTGCCGTCAACATAATGAGTTTCGTGCCTCACCGGAGCCAGTGGGGCCATTAGATTTCTTATTCGCAACTCTAGGGCAAAGTTGCGCCAACTTGCAGGGGGCAGAAATCTCCAAAGCACGTCATGTCATCGCAGCAACTTTTTTCAAGTTCTGTGAAATCTTGTGTATGTACGGATTGAGAAGCAGTGTTTTGCTCAGCCTTTTCCTCGCTGTGGGTAGCGCTTGCTCCCTCATTGCGCTAGCTGTGTGGCTGTCGACCCATCTTCAAAAAGGCAGAGATTATTGGCAAGGGCTGAGACTGAATGACTAGGACAATTTCCGAACACATATGCGATTACAAGAAAAGGTACGAAATGCGTCAGGCAGAGGTCATTGAATTTACGCAGCAAAGAGATCGCAATTTTAGACGCCTGTCGATTGACCACCCCGTGATGTGCTCGGTGTTGCTGATTTCGTTTTTTATTAAAGCTGAGCTGAGAGTCTGAGCTTGTCCTGCGTGCAGTTATTTGATTTTGTCCCTGTTTTTTTCGCGCTGTTTGTCCTTTTGTCAGTATGAGCCAACTACCCCACATCGCCACCCTAACATAGTTATACGTAGTCTGTCACATGTAACAAATGACCTATAACCCATTACATTTTTATATAATATTGTAACGAGTTACTAATTGATTTATCTTCAGAGTAATGCTAAGATAATTTGACAACTTATTCGTTTCACGTTACGTTTTTATTTGCGGAGGAAAAAAAAACGGGGATGAGCACAAAAGCAGGAAGACTCGCCATCTAAAAAAGACCAGACAAAGAGGACGGACAGAACAAACATCTTACCCAAACTCTTTGTCTGACTCTTTCGTATATTTTTGAATCTATTACCAACGCGCTCAATCCAAGTTTAAAAAGACCGCGTTCATTTCGGGAAAAAAGCTAGACTAAGCTCGGCCCTAAACACTCTGTCACGCACAAAGAGAGGTTTAGAAGTCCACGTGATTCTCAAAGCCTTTCTCCACGTAACCTTGTTACTCGAAGCGCTATAATTCGTTTTCTTTCTTATCTATGGCGTTACTTTGAGTGTTGGCAAACCCACTACTCACAACCTCTCACTAGAAAAACTGCGCTCCGGATGAAGTCTTCGTGTGACTCACTGAAAGGAGGAGTTTTAACAAAGATACTAAAACCGGATACCTATTTTTGGCGTGACGTTCAACATAACAGATCGTGCTTTCTTCAGTTGGGACCTTTCGTAAGCTCTCCTCTGGTGACTGAGCAGCGTAGCTTGAATCAACGACTGAACACAACACCATTGGCTGGCAAGATTTCCTTCAGAAAATTTCAACGCAGTACAAGATATGGAATGTAGCCAAAGTCACTCCTCAACAGGGGCGTAGCCAGGGGGGGGGGACGCTCATGGGGCTTCAGCACCCCCCCCAAATCCTCCCGAAGTTCCAGCCGACCCTATAATATGACACGCACTCACCCCCCTCCCGCTCTCCATACCCAAAGTCATGAACGTCCCAGCCACCTCAGCCCCACTACCCCCCTCCCCCCCCGGCCCGGAAAAACATTCCTGGCTACGCCAATGCTCCGCAAGCCCCAGAAATTAACGTCATAGGCGCACTTGCTCCTGCAACCGAAACACCACTGTCGCCAGATAATTTACTTAAACATCTGCGTGAAGTTTGGAAACAGTGGGTAACCAAACTATAGATTTCTTTTCCTCAAGAAATGAAAGGAGAATAAGACGCTGTGGAAACTGGCACCATTCACAATGGAGTTTTGTTTACAGATATTCTAATTATTCTTATTCCAGCTTTCTTCTCACGAAGTTTGCTCATAGCCTACTCTCGAGTTGTACTGGTGAGCTTCCCTTCACCCACAAAAATCATACAAATGCGATAAAATCTATTCTTCGAAATAACTCGCTATAAAATGGAACATTAGTTTTAAAAAAAAGTAATTTTATTGGTGTGAATTTGTCTTATTTTTTTAAAGAAAGTTTACATTTCCTTGCCTGTGAAATTCGCCGATTAACTAACCAATCCACCAGTGCATAAATCGCCTACCAATTTTTAAGCCGATTGGTCGAAAGTTAACCTTTTTATGCTGTTGTGACAAATCCCATGCGTCCCAGTGTCTTCTTTGCCGTGTCAAAGGTATTTATCGAACCAACATTTGTTGAATGAACGAAGGAACTCACTGTGTCCCACAAACGGCAATGAATTGCTTTTGCTTGCACCAAAAAAAATGTAACGCGAACCAACTGCTAACTAAAATTGCATTTATTGTCCAACAGTGTGCACGTCTAATTTATTATAAACGCAAAGAAAAATAAGCGACGTAAAATTTTATTTTCGGTGTAAGACTGCGCCATCATAACTATAAACTTGCAATTTCTGCCTTGAAAGAACAGTGCCTTACTGACAACCTGCACCCAAGCGTTACAAATATACTTGTCTAAAAAGGTGCACTGCTGCTTAAAAGTGTACACTGCAGCTTAGCTTCTTGCTGGAGTGTATTCCTTCTTTCTTCCTTTGCGTTCTGAATCTCACACTTTGAAATTGCACAAATTGTACTTAGTTTTTGGCAATGTGACGTCAGCGGAACGGTGTTTGGATTGCTTTCAGCTCGGAACCTTTTCTGCGTTCTGAGATCAGCCCATGGCATTTGGATGTATGCCAAGCACACCAATGGTTTCATTAAAAGATGCTGTTCCTGCCTCACCATGGGGCGGTTTGACGAAGCGCCTTCTCCCTTCCTATAAGCCGCGTTCCGCCATGTTGATGAACAGCGTCCGCAACTTTCGTCCGTTCGTTTGCGCGCGGACGCTTATATGTTTGGTGTAAGTGAAACACTGAAACATTTCGAGCAGCTCCGTTGACGATAGAACTCAGTAAGTTCCATCGGGGACCTGTGTATTGTAGGAGACGAGGCTGGAAGACGACGGGGCGGAGGGCACGGAGCTGGCGCTAGACAGGGCGTGCTGCGCGAGGCTGGTGCCGGACAGGAACGATGCAGACGGTCTGGACCATGGCGATCACCGGAGCGGTCCTCTAGCGAGGTTCGGACCAGAGCCGGCGAGAACGGCGAGCCCTGGCCATACCGGCCTAGGCACGACGATCCCGGAGTGGTTCCGCAGAGAGACTCGGGCTATGATAGCCCGGAACAGCTACAGCCTTCGCAGCGCTGCCATGGGAAGGACGATCCGCAGGCCTGGACACGAGACTCCGACTGCGAGCTCTGAACGACGGTCGACAACCAAGGTCGGCGGACCCGGAGTGCCGACTCTCGAGAACGGGCAGCCGGGAAGTACAGTAAACCCATTCGCTGTCTTGTCGTTCTGTTGTGACCTCCTTGGGAGTCGAGCGAAGCATAGACCAATCGGGCGATTATTATAGAGCTACCCCACAGTATATGGGCCGCCCAAATTCAAGCTTACTCCGATCTGTTTCTTTTCGGAGGCATCTACTGGAGCCTTGTGAGCGCCGAAGGGTCGACTTTTTAATCGCCGTCTCGACTAAAGTCAGCACAAAGACTTGTATGTATAGACCTTATTCAGAAGAACGCCGCCATCTTGAAACATCGTCACGTGCACTATATGAGCGAAAACATTATTTTACCGTCGCCACGCCTATAGAATATATATGGGATATAAGCTTAACCGTCCCCCATTCTCGTTTCGTCTCCCCTCAGATTCTTACTTTTTTCAGGTTGAAATGTTTATTAATTTTTCGTCGTCCATACCGGATTGCCTACCAGGTGGCTGGGGACGAGAGTAAGTCTAAAAATGTCTATAGAAATCGAGTAGAAGATGATACTCTTTTTGTATCGCCGACTACTCCGGCAAACTCAGTCGATCACGACGCAAAATAACCCGACCGAGTTAGAGAACACCGCCTCTACGTATTGAACGACATAGGGCGAAAGTTCATCAACATGGCGTCCGACGAGATTTAGAGCTGTAAGCACGTCACGTGAAACCGCCCTTAAGGAGTATAAAATCCCACTTTTGTGTTCCATAACTGAAATAGACGTATAGGCTCTTCAGCTAAGACTTAAAAAAAAATCTAAAAATAATGTGATTGAGAAAACAAAGAAACTATTTTCAGGGAACCAACTGCCATCTATACGGCAGACGTCAAGTATTGCAAAAAAAAAAAACAGGAATTAGCTAATTTATGAGCTCAAACTTACTAAGTAACTTACTAATTAAGGAAGTTAAACATATGGTTCCAATTATAAGCCTGCTGAGCGTAATCGAAAACCACGAAATCCTCAAACTTCACAGTAAGCACGATTCGTACAGTTCCTTAAATTTGAGTACTACCGTCGACGACCAAATCAAAATTAACGGCTCTACAGTCCGTTGCAACTCAAGAAGGTGGGGCGAGGGATAGGAGAGCCGGGGAGGAAGAAGCAGACGGAACGCTAAAGAGAGAGGGGGTTTCCCCCTCTCTTCTCTAGCGTTCCGTCTGCTTCCTCCTCCCCGGCCCGTCTTACCCTCGCCCTTCGTTCTTAGGTTGCAACGGACTATAGCGTGCGGCCGGAAGGTTGTCTCTTTAGGCCCTTTGGGGGGCCTTTGCGTGCTTCGGGTTTGGGGCGACCAACAACAAACATGAAGTCGTGATGGATAACATCCGTGCGTACTATCAAAACGTCCGTGGGTTAGGAACTAAATCGGATACCTTTGATGCTGTCACGATATCCAATTTCAATGAAATCTGTATCACGGAAACTTGGCATACACAAGCAATCTTTAGCAATTAATATTTTGCTGACGAATATGATGTTTAAAGATGTGATAGAGATTCAATTGGATCTGAGGCCCACTTTGGGAGGAGGGGTACTTGCGGCGGTACACGGATCGTTACCATGTTTTCGCAGGTTTTGATCTGCAGGAAGGAAATGAATCTGTTGGGATACAAATCCCTTTCCCGGGCCTGCCCGGAAATCGGAATAATTGGAAACTGAGTATGTACCTGCTGCGGGGCGCGGCAGGTACATACTCAGGTAAACACACACTTCGTGTTAAAATGAAATTTGTGCCTCTGGTACGCCCAATAGTTTCATTGTAATAGTATACATGTTCAACTCTGTTTCACGAAATTTAAACCAAAAGCAAAAAAAAATTATAATATTAAGGGTAGTTTCAACGTTTATTTGCAATCTGAAGTGGAACAAATTATAATTGATCGCAACAACAAAAAAATCTATAAATAATAGACACGGTCGGAGTGGTGGTCCACTTCATTGATTTTGGTTTTCTTTATAATTTAGTTGCCTATTTGGTTACCCTTTCTTTTTTTCCTCATTCGTCCATTTTAGTTAGTTTTTCTTTATTTTCGCTGATTTTTGCGTTGAATTATATCTTCAGTCTGTTCGTTAAAAAGTTTAGGTACGTAGCATTTTCTTGTTGCCTCTCCATATCTCAGTTTTTATAAATGGTTCTACGATATATTCTGCTTGGAAGTAACGTTCTTTCCTTAACTGTTTCTGTTTTACGTTTATTGTTTAAAAATGTTTTGTTATTATGTCATACTTAAATTAATCACTAAAGCACCACATTTGTAAATCTTTTCGCATATACTCTATTAAAATCATTTGCTTCGTTATAATGTCCTACCTTTCTAAGTATTTCTTTTGAACAGCTTCGATTTTTATTTGCAGATATTTGGCACAGTGCCCGTAAACAGTTATTCCATATTGTAGTACTGATTTTCCCAAGGAATTATATATCATTCGAAGTACAGAACGGGGAACTACATCTTGAATATGAAACATATGTGTCTTCTGTATTCTGATGAGGACATCTAGTCTGATCGAAAACAATTACATTACAAGATGACTCTCGGATATATATCTGAGCCGTCCGATGTCTGTGATATTTTTGCGACGTTCTTTTCTTCCGTCAGTAATTCGATTACTCCATGCACTGTTAACACCGATGCTCCTAATGAATCAAAACGCAGCAGGTTAACAGTGCCGAAGCTAGCGCTCAAAGATGTACTTTCTGCAATTAATGAGCTCGCTCCGAAAAATATTTCCGGTTAGGACGGAATCCGTACCTTTATTGTAAAGGGATGTAAGGATATTCTTGCCCCGGTGTTGCTCAATATTTTTAACATATCTCTAGAGTCAAATGTATTTTCAAAATGACATGCAGTAGTCACATAACTGTAAGGACGCA
>JAZHYW010030516.1:0-28988 GCA_037355805.1 Ixodes ricinus | reverse complement strand
TGGAAACCCTGAAGCGCCTTCGTTTGTTCCTGGTTCGTATGCGGAGAGCAGGTCGTCTGCTTCTTGCGGGTTGCGGTGACGTCATAACGACGCCGAGCTCTGATTGGCTTTAATTGATATGGGATAGTGGGTAGACCTCAATGCTATAGATGCCTTGAGGTCTACCCACCATTCTTTTCAATCAGCCAATAAGAGTTCAGCGTTCTGATGTCATCGCAACCCTCTGCAAAAAGCAGACAACTTGCACTCCGCATAGTTTTGTTGCCGAGAGTAACAGTGTCGCAGCCAAATGCAAACGTAAAGTATTAAGAAAATAAATTTAAAAAAGGCAGCTTAATACACCACTCAAACAGATGTGTCTGCCGCAGTCGTGAACCCTTTGGGGAATTCGAGAATAAGCGAACAAAATTACCTGTAATGAAGGGACAATCCTATTATATCGTTTATCGCAGTGAAACCGATATGTAACCTTTTTTATTTTTCTTGGTGCACGATACAAAGACGAGGACGACCGTTCCTATACTTTATTTTTTACATATTTGTGTTCCTTAGGCGGATTCCTGGGAAGAAGATAATAGATAGTTTTAGAATAGGGGGCCCCAACTCTTTATAGGCCCCCGGGCAGCTGGGGCGTATTATTGCGGCAATCCTGCGCTTGCTCAACCGATGCCCCAAGCCGGTTGGGGTACTAAAGCTTGTGGGCAACCTGGGGATCCAAGCGTTGGACCAGGTGGCCCGCACGCCAGATCGTTTATATATGGTCATTTCCACCGCGAGGGAGCCAAGTGCCATCGGCCACGCGAGCGGCGCCCCGCCGCTGATAAAAGCGCCTGCAGAGTATGCGCGAGGGCTCTGTTATCCCTGCACGGGCGAAAACGGTCACATGTTTACGTCTTGTTGAACCAGTGAGGTGTAGTCTCTTCGAAACGGGTAGCAGCCAGGGAATTCCTACAAGCTCTGGTTTCTTCCATCCTAAAACAGTCTATCATTGTGTTTGGTCCCAGCTCTATAATGATATCAAGTACATTATTACCTTCTTCCGTTCATATACAGTACAAGGTAGAGTTTTTCTTCTATTAATTCACTGTCGCCTTTCGTCTGCGCTGTGCGTTGTTTCAAGCCGGAAACAAATTTTCCGTTCTTTTTTTTTCTTTTTTTTCATCGTATATAATACGTTCTTTGGCTCACACTAGGAACTTTTGCGATACGTAAAAGTGTAACGACGAAGCCTACAGTCAAAACTAGAAAATATTAGCACAAGTGATCGACAGCCGGAGCTGTGAAATCACCACACGTGGCGCTGGGTTGTCACGAATGCACAAAGAGCAAGAGTGACCGGGCCATTCCCACCTTTCAATCCCGGAGGAGTTCGCCAGCCAGTTGTCGTTTGCAAGAAGAAAGAAACTACTATACAGATAGTGCAATATAATATACCTTCCAGGTCAACGTCTTAGTCCGCTAACGACGCTCACAAAGTGAATAAAAAAATGATATTGCTGGTCTCACCAGGCAAGCAAGAAAAGACCCTTGTGCGCAGTCGTGCATGGCCGGCAAAGGCCTGAGGCAGATCTGTGTTAATTCAAAAAGCGCGCTATTGGGAAAATCAGCTATCAGCCGGCCTGCCTCGAGTTGCAACGATGGCATCCGCTATAGGCAGTATGGTCCCCGCTGTGTCTGCGCTACTGCAGAGTCACGTGTCGCTTTTTCACCGTCCCGGGCGATCGTTCCTTTGGGCTAATCTTTTTTTAGTACCGATGATACGTTACGTTCTAGGTATTTTCAACTCGGCGACCGCTCTTCCAGAACCTTGCTTAGAAAGAAAACATTCGGTCTGAAAATGTGGTCGCTGCATCCGGCTCCCGTTTTGCTGATGCTCGTTTCCTAGACGTCAGACACTTACCTCCTTCTTGCGCCTCTGACCAGAAAAAAAAAAAGAATATTGTTTTGGTCCGTCACAGATCTCAAAGAAAGCGCTACTAGATGCACAGAACATTGCTGCGTTTTAGTGAAGAAGCGCGTTCTTTCAACTAAAATAATCAACCTTTCTTCTCTTCACTACGCCAACGAGTATAAATTAATTAAGAAATTAAATACCCACTAAAGCACCGCGTTGGATCGCTGACGAACTGCACAATGAGTGGTGAATATCTACTACATGCCTGACTGTTTGCATTGTCCTCTATTTCAGTTCCAGCTGACAAATACTGAAACCGGTAAACTGATTTGTGTCCAGTTTGCATGCTCATCGATTGGCGCATTACTCGCTGCTGTGTTTTGTCACTTTCAGGTACGTCGTTTTATTTTGAATGTGATGATTTTCTGTTGTATAGGAGGAACCAGAATATTAAGACTACTGGAGAAGTTTATCTAATCGTTACGATAATTTTTATCACAATAATTGACCCTCATTTCTGCATGTGGTGTGCAGGTGGTGGCGTGATTATTCAAACCGCGCTGTAAAAGGAACCGCAGATAAATTTAACAGAACGCAGTCGAAACAGGCGAAGGACGCCCCCGCCGCTCTTGTTTAGTTTTATTCATAAATTGTAGCACATAAAATTATCCAAACTTTATCGATAGCGGCCATCATCGTATTCTTCACCCGCGCATGTACTTCAACCTATCGATAGACACATCCAACATGAAACTAGGTTGGTTCTCAACGCTTTCTTGGTTAAGCCGGTTGGTAACTTCAGCGGTTCTCCGACTTCTCGGCATTCATTGATATACCACTCAACAAATAGTGCAGTGGCACACATTGCATTCGGGAGAGGTGACTCCGGTAACATCCGGTGGTAACTGCAAATAATTAGACGTGCACCCCCTAAAAGCACACTCGTTTCGCTCACACAGAGATTCGACCGTGATCACAGGCCTGAACGAGAGCTGTACTCACCACTGATCTCTCGAACCCTCCGGAGTTATATAATATTTGAAGGATTTTCTTTTTAAACTTACTTATCGAACTTCCTGCATTGACTTCCTTGCAAAAAAATTGTATCAGCTTCTTTTCCAAGAGTTAGAACATGTGTGCCAAACGCTGTAACTTAAACGAAGTAGCGTGTTCTGTAGTCCTGTTTGTGTATTCTTTCTACGTAACTTTAATTTCAACCGGCGTTGGAAAGCGATTCAAGTCCGGGTGTTGATCAGAAAGTTACGATGCTGATCTACTGCAGACGTCTTACGGTACTCGCTAACGGTAAACACGCGGAAACGTCCGCATCGGTGCTTTAATACGTGTTGTTAATGCGGGCTACGGGACGTGGAATTACTGCGCACTGGACAACAGCACGTTTTTCGCATTTTACTCATAGAGCCTAATAACGAACAGTTTACATTCTGCCGCGTATACCTCGATAACCCACATATGACGGCCTGTTACAAAAGAAGTTGGATAAAATGCTCTCATTTCTACCAGAACAACTCAAACTCCTAGCAAGCCCTTGTTCCTGATTCCCCTGTCGCGCTATCTGTGCGAATGCTGTAGGTTTGTAAACAGCAGTTGAGTCATGACATGCTCTCGTTGCACAACCCGTTTAGCAAGAATATTCCCGGTGATTGAAGTACTGACAGTAAGAAAGCGAAGCATCAGCTACAGTCGCTGACAGCTTAATAAGAAACGCTGGGGCGGGGCTAATCATGTTCACGCTTCGTGATTGGCTCTTCGGACTTCTTGTCGGCTAATGCTGTAACCTGAATGGCTGCGGAGCTATAGTGACATGCTCGCCACGCCCTACGTTTCTTAAAGTGTCGGTGACTATAATCAGCAACAACACGAGCTGGCCCAGATTGTAGTGCTAGCCGAAAGAAGTGAAAGGCCGCACTGGCAAGCCTCCGGCCTGCTGAGCTATGAAATTGGAAATGTGGCAGTCCATTTCAAACCGCTCTTGGCAACGCTATTGCGCAGTCCCAGCCGGTAGAGCCTCCGGCGGGCTATATATAGAAAGAAAATCCATGAATACGTAACGGCCGTCATTTCTTCACCCTTGTCATTTTCCAGGCCGAATCCTTCTGCACTTTCGTTGGCGTCACACTCGGTGCTCTAGCGTACCTCATCTTGGGCCCAGCGGTCTTCATAGCCAGCCAACGGTAAGAAAAACCGATGTCCCGGTTTTTTTTGTGTGTTTTTCTTTAATGGTTGTAAGCGAATGAATTCTATTGGCTGTGGTTATTCACCCTCAAGTACCTTGTGGATGATCTACCTGGCCCAAGCTTTCACGGGACTGGCGACGTCGTCCATGTTCATCTGCGCGTTTTGCCAGGCACTAAAGAGGGTCCGGTACGTAAGGACGACAAATGTAATCTTTATTCTTTATTCAGAGAACGTCCTGCAGCGCCTAGAAGCGCATTATCTAATCGTGCTCATAGTTTCCTAGTTAGTTTTACATGGCGTTGGTGCGTTTTCAGAGCCCGCGGCTACCCAGACACAATTCGTACCAAGGGATTCGTCTCTAGCAGCATTTTCACCGCCATTGTTGCAAGGTATTGTACACGGAGTGTATAAAAATTAACATGATATTTCCTATGCAATCTCGTAGCAACTTTTGAACATATTTTTCGCCTAATATAAGAATTACAAACAAAGTGGCAAAGCGTACTTGGACGGAACGTATATCATGCTTCCCTCTTGTGATTTCTTCTTACAATACATATATCGTTCCCCACTCTAAACCCGGTTGTTTGTTGTTGTTGTTGTTGTTTTTTAGAAATCTTTTTTTACTTTTTAGCATAAATAGTTATTGCGTCATTAGCTCAGTGATCACAAAATCATACTTGCAAAGATATTTGTGTAGCTTCTGTCACGTAACATCATGAGTTCGGCAGCGGTGAACGTCAACCACGCATCTAATCGCTACTGCCTCTGTTCCCAGATGAGGGATTGTGGAAGCCAGTGTTTTCATATATTTACTTCTATATTTGTGTGCCGCTGCCGACCACAGCAAATTTTGTGATCTGTGGTTATAACTTGTGTTGATTTGTTTCACTGACTTTTGTGTACATCAATTTCTAAAATGAGTAATGAGACGAAAGAATTCACCGAGGCGCTCGAAGACATGCGTCGGGAGAATAGAAACAGAATTAAGAAGCCTGAAGGACAGCGTAAACTTTTGTAACAGAAACATGCGATGACCTCGAAGATGTAGCTGGCAACATGAAAGAGCTACGAAAGGGAATACAGTACCTGACAAAATGCAACCATGACCTGAAAGCTGAAAACCGGAAACTAACTATACTTCGTTTCCGCTTACCCTCGAGCGCAGTCAAAGGCTGGGGGATTGAAAGTCTAATTTCGACTTCAATTGCTCTCTCTCATACAATTTAAAAACAAAATGAAGGCGCTTCTGGCGGGCAGTACATTGGTTTCTGACATTAATTTTTGACAATGTTTTTTTTTTTCTTTTTGGCGCCAGTTACATTTATGTTTGGTATTTACGGGCTCGTGTATTAGAAAAGACTGTATATACTTGTTTTTTATTTTTCATTGGCTGTATTAGTTAAGTATTGTTGAAACCACTGTTAGCTGTTATTTCATATTCAATGTACAATGGTGTTTGCATTCATTAAGAAGATACGACTGCATAATACACGACACAACGCTTAGGTGTCGTCGACTGTTGTTAGAGTAAACACAAACGTATTCAAATGGCTTAAAAAATGCCTGCTTTATTTATTTATTTAGTTATTTTTATTATTCTTTTACACCTGACAGTGAGTTCTGTTTTCGACAATACTTTCTTTCGCTCCTCACAGTGGTGTCGTCAGTCCGTCTCTCGCTGGCTACATCGTACAAGTTTTGGGTTACCGGATGGGAACCACGACTATGTTTGGCCTGTTACTGTGCTGGGTAAGCCGTCAACATTTGGTTCGAATTAATAAAGACCACGCATTAAAACAAATTTAAACACGAGGATACGCCTGAGGGTGACCGGAGATACATGATTATCGTGTTTAATTAGCGGTTCGGATAAGAAACACAAAATCTTTTCATAAATGAAGACCTTGAGATACGGAGAAACAGAATAACGGACGACACAAAAGTTTTTTGTGGTGTTGTCCATTTTTTATTTTTCAGTATTTTAATGGTTTTAGAATATAATGGCTCCTAACCAGCTGGTCTGCATATTTTCCCTTGTTCAATCCTTGTGTTAGGAGACCATCAAGCTCGCTAAATGTTAAAACTTAAGTCGAACTTAAGTCAAACTTAAGTGTTCTAAAATAGCAAAGTAAGCCGCTTCCTGCCACCAAATGTTTGTGTTCGTTCTTTTTGCGCAAAAAAAAAGGCCAATAAGCTCCCGCAGTCCAACCACATGAAGGTACAAACAAAGCGATGGCACCCAACGCTCGAGTCACATCCTGTAAATTTTTCGTAAACTTTCAAATACTTTGTTTGCAATTTTTATTTTAATGCGAAAGCATTAACTGTCCGATGGAGCAAGCCCGGCGTTGTCTATAACCGTCTGTAGCAGCGAAACAGCGGTTGAATTCCCATTGAGGCAGAGAATGGCAGTTAAATTCTTCCATGGCCAAAAGCACAGCAACAGAGATGCTTTGTCACGGAAGCCGGCGAGGACGGTCGAGGCTCAAGCGGACGCGCTCTCAGAAATAAAACACAAAAAAGCGCAGCAACGCAGATGCATCGTCACGGAAGCCGGGGAGGCCGGCAGGGCCCGCCGCGCCTGCGCAGTGGGGGGAGCGTGACGTCACCGCCAGAGCGCCCTGTGAAAAAGAAAGCACGTGACGCGCTGCTTGTAAGAATGCTTTCTGCGGTCTGTACACGTAAGCGGTTTTAAGTGTCTTCTTTAGTCTTTTTGTTTGCCGGAACTTTGATTAACTCAACTTTTTAGCACTTCAGCCATTTCCAGGAAGGTTCCATATAGTAAAACCAAAAATAAAATTAAAACGCGAGAAAAACATTTTAGCGTGTGAAAGCCCGTTTTCTTAAACAAAATCGCACCGATCTTCTCATTTTGTTTTTTCTGGTCACGTTCGGGGACGAAGATGACGACAAATATTAAAACCTTCAGAGCTTTCGAAAGTTTTTTTTTTTTTTAATATTGACAGGCAGAAAATGTGTTTTGCGGCTTTTGAACTCGCACTGCACCGTTAATTTCGAAATATAAAGAAAATATATAAGGGAAAGTCTGGAAATGGCAGCGACGATGGGTCTTCCCCTCCTTGCCTTTTGCTTGCTCTAAATACGGCGACGCCCGACGCCCGTGACGGCTGTACAGCGGTCGAGCCATCAGGAAGTCTGCGGCAACTCCGAGTGATAAGGAGTTTGTGTCGTGCTGTAAATGACCTCTCACTGTTCGAGAAAGATATCAAGCGCCTTCAGCAGTTAGATTTGCTGTTTTACGCCATACGTGTCTGAACGGGAGCAAGATAGTCCCGAAAAAATTGTCCCGACGTGAACATCACGGAGTTTTTTATTCTTAAACTCGCACTGTATTTGTGGCATAGTACACTCCGCTCACGTACCATCAGAACACATCCAGCGCTCAGAGCATGTCCTCGTTTACTTTCCTTGCGTTGTTATGCTAGCGTTGGTTTGATGAGTATCAAAGACTATGTCCTTCACAACACGTCGGAAGTGCGCACTGCGATCGCTGTGGTCGCGATCGAGCACATGTCGGTTGCAATCAATCGCAATTAAGTGACGTTTTCTACGGCAGGGATAATCAGCAACATGCTTTCACTGCTCAACGACCGGGCACGGAGCGAAAAGCGCGAAGAGATTGGTGTTCACGCCAAGTGCTGGATCCCGGTCTCCGTTTGTCGACATAATCTAATAGACCACTTGCTAAGTCCCCAAGCTCCCCGGCCCGCTCTCGAGGAATCATTGAAACGGTGTTCCATTGGCTCCCCAGTGATTAATAATTTCGGACCAAATCGATGTTTACACAATTTTTAGTGTAATCAGGAGTTATCCTGAATAAGCGTCCAGTATATTTCAAAGACCTGTCATATCACTTTCAAAATATCTCTGCAATGTCAAAGCGTTTTTCCTACTGTTCATGCAATCCACCTTTCAACCTGGCTGAGCAGGATAAATCTCTTAGAGTATTATCATTTTCAAGATTATTGTTTTAGCAGAAATTGCTTAAAAAGCCGAAAACTCACAACAACCAAAACCAGAATTTAGCTCGGAGTCAGCGGGGTTGTTTTACTTATAATATATTTATCGTTTTTAAGTTAATATAAGCGTATTTGAAGCTGTACGATATGATGATAATATTGCAAGATATTTCTGCAGAAAAGCTACAGGTTAAAGCAAGGGTCTCAAACACGCGGCCCGCGACTCACTGGGACGCGGCCCGCAAGTAACCGGCTGCGAGCCTTTGTTCCTATGTCTTGAGCGCTAGAAATTGCATGTGCCATAATAATCTAATGTCACCAATTGAGTAATGCTACATACGTAGCTCTGCTCTTAAAATGTTATAACATTGTTTCGTTCTAATTTTTGCTCCCCAGCTTTTTGTCACTTCAGCTGCAAGAACTCTCGCTCAGCAGCAGCGATTGCCGAAGATAAAGCTATGAGCTTAGATTTCTCGCCTTCAGACGCACTACCATAAAAAATACAAGTATTTTATCAAACTGCTTCTATAAAAATCGCCAGGAAAGCAATAACTGTCGTATAAAGAAATCTTGAGTTTGAATAATTCCCGATGAATTTAACAACGGGAACTACAGTGTGCGCACTATTTTGTTCTATAAAATAATTGCAGCATGGTGGCGACGACGAGAGTCATTTTAATTCTTGTTATCACATCAGGTAAGAGCCTAAAGTAGCCCCCAAAACGAATCAAACCTACAGATGTGACAAGCAGGACCGCAAAGTTCCATCTCCATGGGGGTCCCTTTGCGTGGTGCCTGTTAGAGGGCGCGCGCTCCGCATTAATACTCGCTATCATCATCATTGACGGCGCGGTTCTGGCCTTTCTTACGGATAACAGCAGCAGGCAACTTTCAAATTGTTTCTGCTGCTGCTGGTAGTCACATTTTTACTTTTTACTGGCGAAAGGGCAAAAACTAACCTAAAACCATGCTGAACCTCGAGAGGAGTCGGGACTCAAAAGCAGCCGCGGAGCAGTAGCAGACGAAAACGCGTGAATTAATGCGCCGGCACCGCCACCTAGCTGCAAAAAAAAAATCGGACACGGTTTCGGACCCCCTCCAATGTACAGCGTTTATGGGAAGTTCCATAACTGAGTTGATCTAGTAACGGTGGTAACAACAAGGAACCGCAGTTCCTTGTCTGCTAAACACGCCGGCTCTCGGCGTCGTCTGCTCGTTCGTTGGCCGCAGTTGGCGTCGCGACCGCTTGCGCCATCTCTTGTCTCCCGTGCGAAACGGCGCCGTGTTGTTTGCAGACCGGTGGCGTCACTGCGTTTCCATAGGAGCTAAGCCTTTTTCTTTCTTTACTTTTTCCTCAGGGAAGTTCGCTCTTTGCAAATTTTACACAAAAAAATTCACCATCTGTGGGCAACGCTGCACAAAGTCGTAGCGTGATAGGCTAAGAAACCGAATTTTCCGGTCGATTTAAAGAGCCTGCCGTCTCCTTGTTTCACCCTGTACGTGTGTACCCCACTCCAGGTCTTGGTTAAACCACTCGCCTAAACATTTTACGCTGTGGCTAGCGTTACGTCCGGACGGAGCACTGAAACGCGTAGACCTAACCCTCCCCGCGCCCCCCCGCCCTCCTCTCTCTCCCCAGTGAACCTAGGGAAGGCGGAGGTTTGGACGTAACTTGGGTGACGTCGGACGTAACGCTAGACACTTCGAACATTACATGCTTGGTCACCTGTTTTTATTTAATTCACCTTCAAATGTAATCTGAGGAGTCTTTGTATGAAGTTTTGTTGCCAGTTTAAAAAAATACATAATTGGTTTTGCTCTTGTGTTTAATCGTAGTTTTTAGAACGCAGCCATCCTGAAAAGCTTTACAAGGTAAGTGTTTTGCGGTTTCTTCCAGCCTTTCAAGTGTTTCTCCACTAATAAAGATACTAGTGTCGTCCGCATACATTATTTGATCTGAGGAACCGGGTACGTCTCCCCGCACAGGTACGCTCCCACAGGGCCCAGTAAAGAACCCTGTGGGACCCCCTAATGCTAACGCCTTCAGCTTATTTGATGAAAGTTTATAAATTTTTACTGGTGGCAGTACGATTGGATAAATAGCTTTTTAAATAACGCGAGTGCTAGACCGCGGGAAACCATAATGTTCTAAATTTATTAATAAAATATTATGCTGACAAGTGTCGAGTCAAGCTTTTCTCAGGTCTAAAAATAGGCCGATCTAGTGGCGTTAACTTCTTTCCAACATTTGTGACGGTACCCGTTTTCACCCTCAAGAAAACGGTAAGTTTTGCGCATTGTTCATACGCCGCGCGAAATAGTTCTCGCCAAATTTGGTTGTCGGAGGCACAGCGATGCTTTTGGCGTTTGAAAACGTGTACTCCTTGATAAGATAACGTGTATCCACTCCGAAAATGCTACTAAATATGTCTTAAACTCCACCTAAAGGTGAAAATTAGTAATCATCCGCGAGAAGCCGGACTTTTTTACCTATGGTTCTTGACGTGAAAACAGGTATAGTTTGTCCTTAATGTCCAGTAGGGGCGGCGCTTTTATTTTTGGAACCAATATTGCGCAGATGATATTACTTGGTGCCTTGGGGAAACAGCTTTCCGGGCCGTTTATTTTATTATGGCCTCTGGTGGACGACTCCGACACTGATCATCGCTGACGGCTTCGCTTTGCCGAGGACGACACAGCAGCATGTATAGGGTCAGTTAAATGGGAACTCCGCCGATTTTTTGGTAGGCTTCGATTTGGCTGGAAATTTGCAGACCGCATCAATAACCCTTTCTCAACTGATAACCAAAATATTTTATAAAAATAAAAATTTTCCGTGAAGTTATTGAATTTGCAAGTTACACCGGCCGCGAGGGTTCCAGGAGGCGACTCTCTACTGGCAACACTGAAAAATCCCTACTTTTCCCTACCCGCGTACGTCACGGATGGGCAAGCGGACGAGCGACTCGGGCAGCCGCGAAGTGGCTTTCCGGGCGCCAGCGATCGAGATTATTTTTTTCGCAGCTTCAAGGTTGAAAGTTCCTCTGCAATGGGTAGCAACCTGTGCTCCGCGATAGATCATAGGAACAGTGCCGGGAAAAAGCGTCTTTTTACCCTTGTTTTCGTGGGAGAAAAAAATGCGCTTCCAGGCAGTAATGGAGGCCAGCCACGTCAAGGTGCTTTAGAGCGAGCTGTGCGCCGAGAGAACTAGTGTCACGTGAAACATTTTCACTTATGCTCGGAATACTTTATAGCCGCGTGCTGCGAGTTGAGTATCCTTCAACAGCTGGAACAGCTTCAAGAGCGGCACGCGCAAACTCAAGCCGGTTTTGACCACTATACGACATCCGTCCAAAGAAGAGCGCTAATAATATCGTGAAAAATAGTACACAATCTAGCACTATAGTCGACATTTTGCACAGTCACATTTGTTATTCACAATTGATCCAGTGTTTTTTTTTTTTTTTTATAAACACTATTTCTGTTTCGGACGTTGAATCTAGCTCGGGCTACTCTCGGAGTCTCACTCACATGGCCGATATGTTGAAGACGAGAAGTGAAACGTCTAAACAAAGTTCAAGTCTGAATTTGGACATGACTTTCGACATACTGCTATTCCTGTCTGCTATTACAGGGGTTTATGGAGCAGGTGTTGAGCTCCATTAATATATGATAGAGCCTTTGTCTGGTCTGTCAAATGGTTGGTGTGCTATATTCTCTGCAGAAGAAGTGATGAAAACGTTTTTAATTTATTTTATTGCGGAGAAATTTTATATAGGGCTGAAAAGTTTCTTTTTTAAACCATGAAAATATTAATGTCGTTGAGGGGAGGCATGCAAATTTACAGCTAATGGAAACTGTGCTAAATCAAAACTTAATTTAAAAAAAATCTTATATTGTATTACTCCCTTCCCATGTGCTCTCGTAGATGAGTGTTTGAACGCGTTGCATACTACTCCAAAAGTTAAAAAAAGAAAAAAATAGGGTACACGTTTGTTTAGTAACGTTTGTTAACTTATTTTGAATTAAAAGTTTTATGATGTCTTTCTGTACCTTATGCACTATTGTATCAAGCAAATATTATTTATTTTAAGATGAACAGTGTATTTGTGTATTTTATACGCATTCCATTGCACTTGATGTTTGGGTTGGTGGTTGCGGAGTTCTTTTAATTGTCATTTTAACACGATCTTCATGACCAGTAACCTGCCATCTGATCTACACGAATGCAGTTCATCCCATTTTATACATTTCATTGTTTACGAAAATCACAGTCTACATGTGTTAGGTCCTAGCCCAGCACGCACATGTTCGTCGTTTTAGAAGGCGAGCAAAGTACGTACCACACGCACGAACGCTGAAAATGGCATCGACCAGAAGCGCTTTTCAGAAATGGTCTATAGATCTTTTGCTAAATTACTTAAGTACAAAGGAGCATATTCATGCCACAAGAGTAGTTACACGTGCTGGTGCCTGCAACAGTAACTTTTCTAAAGAAAATCTAAAACAAATGGCACGTTCCTTCAGGTTATACGAGCGTGTGGGGCACCTGTACCCACATTCCGAGCATTTTCCGCGGTGCTTTGGCAATTTGTCAAAAAAATGTATTGCGTGACTCTTCGACCTTTCTTGGGCAGCCATCTTCTAATAAAATGAGAACGGATTTACTAGCGATTTCACGAAACTAGCGAGCCGCGGCTTGAGCGTACCGAGTTGCAAAAACGGTTTTCTCAAAATTCCAGTTGCTCCCGTTTTTTTTTTATATATATATAGTTCAGCACGTAGGCCAAGGTCATACTTTGTGCAAATATAGATTATTATCAACTTCAAATAGCACGAACGCCCAGGTTTTCTCGCTGTTAGCCGCGTGAAAGGCGAGCGCGAGCGTGCCCGATTGCTGGCCGCGCGCCTCGCTACCCAACTGTGACGTCACGCTTGGGTGGCGGGGAAAACTGGGGAAAAACTAGGGAGAACGATGTTTCGGTTTCGGCAGCAAACAAAATACCACTTTTTTAATTAACTAGATTGAATCTGGGAGAACGAGTTAGCATTTCGGAATCAGGAAGCCATCCGCATTCAGATGATGCCTTTGGATTAGGTAGCTCGAAAAATCGGCGGAGTTAATGATGAAAATATTATTTTGTTTCAAAGTTTAGTCGAGGAGGAAAACTGGAGCTTCGTTGTTCGGTTGGATGATCCAATCGACGACCTTTTTTTCTACAATAATTCAGATACTCTATGATCAAGCCTTTCCAATGGTGCCATTTAAAAGGAACAGGAAGTCTAGAAAGCCCTGAATTGATGCCGCACTTCTTAGGAGAATAAACGAACAAGATAAGCTCTTCGCCCTTTTTTATAAAAAAAAAACATCCGGATTATCTAGCGGAATTTAAAACGAGCAGAAATAAACTAGGCGCTGATATTAAACGAGCACGAAATGTGTATCATGAAAATAAGTTCGCAGATATTTATAATAACCCTCGAAAAGTGTGGAAAAATGTAAAGGACCTACTTTCTAAAAACGAAAGAAAAGATACTTCTGAGCTTATAATTGAAGGCATGTCCTCTACAGGGTCTAAACTTGCTGATAAATTTAATTCCCACTTTTTGATGTCCGGCGCTTCTCCTGGCAATGTCATTAGTAGTTGTGATTACGAATCTTACATCTCACCGGGTTTTGAGAGCTCAATATTTTTGTTTCCCACTACTGAAACCGAAGTATGCAGCCTAATACACAAGCTTAAGAATAACAGTGCTTGTGGTGAAGATGGTATAAAATCCCAGCCTATAAAATCAGTTGCTCACTTAATTAGTGGGCCAATCTTCACTATATATGTAATCTAATTCTGAGTACCGGCATATTTCCCGATAAATTAAAGATAGCAAGAGTGATCGGTGATTCACAAAGGAGGTGATAAAAATGACCTAAATAAGTACAGACCAATCTCCGTTCTTCCCATTTTTTCCGAACTCATAGAATCATAAACTCATAATGCACGACTAATAAAAAAGTTTAAACAAAATAATGTTATAGCTGAGCAACAGTACGGCTTTCAGAAGCAAAAATCGTTTGAATTGGCACTGCTAAACATCACAAATAAAATAATTGACAATTTCGAGCAGAAGTTGCATACAATACCAGAGTTTCTTGACTTGAAAAAAACTTTTGATTCAATCAAGCAAAGTATTCTTTTCGGAAAATTGTCCAATATAGAATTAGGGGAATTTCACTTAGTTTAATAAAAAGCTATTTATCAAATCGTTCACAATATACAGACATTATTCACGCGAGGTTAAATATGGGTCAAATAGAATACGGTGTCCCGCAAGGGTTCATTCTTGGCCCTCTCTTATTTTTAATCTACATAAATGACATTATAAGAATACCTCAAACACCAGATATAATTTTATATGCTGATGACACAAACGTATTTTTTTCTGAAACAAGCCGTACTTGAGCACGAAACCAACGCATGGCTTGAAAATTTGTCATCGTGGCTTAGAGTCAACTAAATTCAATTAAATACGAAAAAAAAAAAGTTCAGCAGGAAATTCAAGTCCAATTTCAAAGCGAAGTCATCGAACGTGTTATATCACATGGGTTCTTAGGTGTTCTGTTTCATGAAACTCTATATTGATCTTTCCATGTGCAGAGAGTAAGAACGGAAATCTCACGATCTATCGGGATTATCTATCGACTTAAAATGTGCTGCCTCACTGGGTAAAAAAAAAACTCTATTATACCTTAGTTCATTCACGTCTTCACTACTGTCTCCTTGTATGGGGCACCACAATAAAAACAAATATAGAAACCCTGCTTGATCGAAAATCCCCGTACCGGAGTCACTCTGCTCCGCTCTTTCGAAAGCACCGAATATTAACTATTCAAAATGTTATAAATAAGAAGTTATCTTTATTAATCCTTAATCAAATCAAATTATAACCAACTGTCTTCTTCAGTACGTATATTTGGAAAGATCATCCATACACTTTTCGGCACACGAGCTACAGAAGGCAAAAAATACGCACGAACTATGGCATACAAAAATTAGATTATCAAATATCTGTACTCCTGAATGACCAGCCTGATCTCATGACCATTATTCTGGCAGGTATGTCTATACAAGCTTTCAAGAAAAACATAAATGTTTATCTATTGTCCCTTCAAAAATACCACGTTTTTTCATCATTATTATTCGTTTTTGTTTTCTGGTTGTTGTGCGCGTATGTTGTATTTTGTGCAGCATTTCTCTGCGGGCGGGCTTAAAAAGATATCTTTGTAGAGATGGCTGGCTGGCCGCACTATGTTGTTGTGTGTGGCCCCTTTGTTTGCCGTGTTTGTGCAGGCATAAAAATTGATGTGCGTCGTTGTTGTTTGTCCAACGGGGCGGACAATCTGGTTTTAGTTCATTGTTTCTTTTGGTATACAGTGTTTTGTACTGCTTATCTGATTTTATGTTTGATCTTTCATGATCAAGTAGTTTTCGTCCTCTGAGACTTTCATTTTGTCTGGCCGTGGAGAGGGGGGGGGGCTGTCGCTTTGTCAGGCATGCCGATGCCGTTTGTGGCGGCCCCCAGACAACTGTATTCCTCAACGGTTGTCTAAATAAACTTTGATTTGATTTGAGGTTCAACGATAGGCCACAGCGGTCACGGGACTGTGGTACGTCATCCAGAAAGGATAAAAGAAGTTTCCCACCAGGCGACCCTCGCAGTCAGCGGCAGGAGCTACACTAGATAATAATACCCCAACGTTTACAGGTGAAAACTCAAAAATTACACATTACGATTGTTTTTTTCAAAAAAGAGAAACCTGCTGCTGACACCGAGGTGTGTTTTGGTGTTGTGAATGGTTTCAAAGAATGAAAATGATGATATCTGTTTGAACTGTAATCTAAACTTGGAGGGACATGGCAAAGACATACAATGTACTGAATGCCGATCCAGCTATCATTTAGGAAATTGCTTTGGCGTGCCTAAGAGTAAAGTTTAAAAAAAGAATCAATCACCCTGGGAGAGAGAGCTGGTGTGTCAGACATGTCGCATTTCGAAAAACCGACCGAAACCAAGCGATTTGAAAACAAATGCATCACATGGCGAACTTGATATTCACAAGAAATTAGCAGGGAGTGCGCAAATGTTAGTGGTTCTCGGTCCACTAGAAAAGAAGGTCGCCGAGTTGGCCAGTGTAAAAAAAACTGTATAAGAAATTGAAAGAAAGGTACAAAGAATGTCGGACAGATATGAGGAGGCCATGAAAAAACTAACCATGCAAGAAACAGAAATAACCGAGATTAAAACAAGAGTTTAATAAAATGGAACAAACTAGCCCAACTTACGAAGAATCAGCAAATTAAAGCAAGACCTAAAACAACCTCGAACAATACGGCAGGTTACACAACATCGAAGTGCACGGTATTCTTGTCACTGAACACGAGGACCTAATGGAAAAACTGAGTTGTGTCGCGGACAAACGGCAAGTAACGAGATTAAAGAAAAAGGACCTTGAGGCAGTGACTCGTTCCATCAAGAAAGGGAAAAACACCACCGATAATGATTAGATTCTTGAACCGGAGCAGCCGAGACGAACGGTTAAAAATCAAGAACTAGCTGCGAGCGGAAGATTCTAACGACATTATTTACTTCCGCAAGAAAAACCTAACCTAAATATACAAAAAGGTTTTATTCGAAGCTAAAGAAAAAGCTAAATCACTAGGATATCGCTACACATGGAAGAGAGGTGTTTGCAATTACGTAAGGAAACAGGACGGTGATCGGGCGATTCGAATCAAGACACACAATGATCTCGATAAAATAAGGTACAACCAAAATGGATGTGAAAAACAGAAGAAAGAATTTATTGAAGGCGTAACTAAAGTTACTCTGGAAATTATCGTAATATGGAAACGTTAACTGACACGCAATTTGGTTTCAGAGAAAAAATGGGGAATTCAGATCTTTTGGATAATTTTTTTATTGTTATTATATGAAAACCTTGATTGTACAAAATATGTGTCAGCAGTTTTTATAGATTTTACACGGGCGTTTGAAACGATAAATCACACTATTTTATTAGACTGATTGTACAGCATAGGGATTCGGGGAAAAGTACATGACTTGTTACAAAATTATCTTCTTGACTTATATCGAATAGTGCGACTAGGATTGAAATATAGTAGGGCAATTAAGGTAAAACAAGAAGTACCGCGAAGTACACTTCTGGGTCCTCTATTGTTTAATTTATGTGTCAGTAAGATTGCTCAGGTAAAACTAGCAAGCAAATTATTCTAGTTCGCAGATGATACAGTAATTGCATACGCCCACAACATTATGAAGTCGCCGTTCGAGAAGTACAAGAAGACGTTCATAATATTTTTAGTGGTACTGCAAAAATCCAATTATCGCAAAACTTTAAAAGCTCAAATAATATGCTTTAGACACCCTAGAAAAGTACTCTTAGCTGGAATTCACCCACTAAATGCACGTGCACGATAAAAATTGTAATAACTGTTCATGCTGAGCAATTGATTATGTCAAAAGTGTAAAATATCTTGGAATATATAGACCAACATCTTAAATGGGACTCTCATAGAGCAAGTATGCAGCAAATTAAGGACACTGGCTTATATTCACATTCAAGATGTGGTCCCCGATTCTTTACTTAAAATGATTTATAACTCATTGAAATCAGTAATACACTTAGGGAATAACTTTTTATGAAGGCATCGGAAAATACATCCAAATAAGAAGTTGAAACTTTCCAAATACAGATATTCAGAAGAACGGGTTGCCAAATCAAAAAGGAAACGATTGATATATATAAAGAAGTAGGCGTATTTTACTTTAGTGATCAATTGAAATACGACATAATCACAATATTTTAATCAATTAGCAGAAAATAGAAATTGTTAAAGAAAGAACATTACGACGAAATAAGAAATATTTTGAAGCATTAATAAAGACAAAGTATGGGGAAGCTACAAGAACATATTGCCAAAAATTTTTAACCAACTATTTGAAGAGCCTCATTTAGTGCAAACATCCACATGCAAAGGAAAAGTAGCAAGAATATGGATCAATAAACAGAGGAAGTAAAAGTGTGACAATTATTAAAAATCTTTACTTGCATACGACCGTAACCGCTCTACGAATTGGTATTGATTATTGAAACAACGCTTTGAAAGGTATTAGTAAGTAGAAGTGCACTAATAGAGGCCCGTTCCACCTGTCATTGTATACCCGCGTATGAACCGCTTCTTTCTTATAGACTTGTGATTAAACTCATAGAATGAGTTGAAACTGTAAAAAGTATGGTTGTTAGTCATCTGCCGTATCTCACGCACAAGCCTCATTGGCTTGTGCGGGTATAGAGCGAACTGTATTCAAAAAAGAAAATAAATTAGATTGTAATTTTATTGTATTGTATTGTATTTTAGAAAATATTGTCAGGACTGAAAAATGCCTATAATATTCAAGATTTATTTGGCAACCACCTTATAAATTGGAGTAACTTTAGCTAACTTCAATTCGTTCTGGAAAACACTGTTTTCTAGCAGGTATTTCGCTCTATGTGAGAGTATGGGGCTAATAATTCCGGCTGTTCCTTCTTGATAGGAGGGCTTTGAGCCCGTCATCCCCCCGCCCAAAACGTCTGTATTTTATATTATCAATGAGTGTTAGGGACCTCTCATAAGCTGTTGTGGGAAACAGCCTCATAGAATAAATAATTTTTGACGTTGTCTTGCATCGTAGTTTGCATCGTCTTCTGATACCATATATCTGCATACGTTTATAAAATGTTGGTTCATTGCGTTTACCTCTTTAACACCCGTCACATCAGTCCCGTTGGTAAACTCTTTCACTGCACTATTTATCTTTCAGACTATGATGTAGGGTGATTCCACGAGAGATCGAACCAGCAGGTCCACTCAACATTTTTATTTTTTCTGGTTTTTTTATATGTGATGTGCACTCAAATGAATCGCACGAAACGGAACTTTTTGTCTCGAAACCGCGTTTTCACTACGAGAAAAAAAAATGTTTCAAGATTGCGCGACGGCCCCGCTCCCACCGCGGACTGCATTAGGTGCCAACTTTGCGGTCCTGTGGAAGGCAGGCAAAGAGTGGTACGCCAAAAATGTTTCCTGTTTCATGTAACACACCAAAGTTTAAGTCAACTGCATGCAAATATTGTGTGCTTTATGAATTAAAAAAATATATAAAAAATTCCTAACTTTCGACCAGGTGCAACAAACACACTAACTTTCAGGCCTTCTACCTCAATCTGTATGGCATTAACGAGTTCGAAAGCTACACATAATATAGGCCAGGGCATCTAAATTATTCGTTAAAAATATGAGCTTCCGATAAAAATATAAACATAACAAAAAATTATTTTGAAAAAACACATTTTCAAAAAATACTTATATTGAAAAAACAAAATAAAAAAACCCGGTCTCGATTTCATTAAAACTCTGGGGTACAACTCTCCTTAGGCCAGGCAAAAAGAAAGTGCAAAAACATGTTGCATCATTTGCTTGGTACAAAAATTGTAACCGGTCAAAGTGGCGGTTGCAAAGCGTCTTGACTCCGGCGTTTTTCGTTTCTCCCCGCTGCTAACTTTTTTTTTTTCTAAAAAATTGCAACTTTTTTTTTTTGTCTCAAATAAGAAAATTTATGTGTTGTAGCTTGCTGTCAGAGAAGATATCTTTCCAGATTTTCTTTTGCTTGTGGCTGTCTACGGGCACTCATGAAAGTTTACGCTCATGCGTGCAAGGTTCTGGTGGAGAACCAGCATATCACACTTCTGTGTTCGCATCAGTTTTGTAGCTGCCCCGGGCACTTGTGAAGAACATACAAACACGAAACGATGATTCCTGTTTCGGCGCGCGCCGTAAGCGAAATACGAGCTCCTACTCGGTGAACCACTGCAGTGTGTGTTTGGAAAAAGGAGGAGGGGGGGGGCGAAGGAGGCTGGGCAAGGCAGGACTTCTTGAACTTGATCGCGCTTGGACTTCGCATGTCTCGTTTATTAGAACTGTAGATAATAAAAGAACGACGCTTCGGGTACAAGGGTACGGGACGCTTATGTTACGGCGGAGCCAAGAGGAGGTTTACGTTTGCCGCGCGGTATACCTGGTTCGCGGTCGCTCTCGCTGTCAGGAGCTGGTAAGATATTTGAGCTCGCGTTTACCGCTGGGCAAACATACACATCCTCCTTGGCTCCGCCGTAACATAAGCGCACCGTACTCCTGTACCTGAGGCGTCGCTCCTTTATTCTCTACAGTTCTAATAAACGAAACTCGAGCAGTCTTCAGCCTGACTCCGGCACGAACGTTCATGCGCTTCCTTCCTTGCGTCTAAAAACGTAACAGCTACCTAAAGATGACGGCTCGTCAACGCTTCCCCTTGAAGGAAATTTGGAGAATCCACTGAACTCTGATCGCATCAAGGTGGATTACTGTGACAGTTCATCTAGACTCTTTTAGAATGCGCGGTGGCAGAATTGATGTCTTCGCGGCAGTGATATCATCTGGACAGCTGTGTGTTTGTGCGTGTGTGCCCAGGAAAGGCACACAAGATGAGCAGTGCGGTCATGTCCTCTTGGTGGCGGGAACTGCTGCAACCGAGCTCACTGCAATTAAACCTTTTTAAATCTGATTATAGCGAATGTGCCATCTTGACATTGGTTCGAACTCGCAAGGCAGCCAGGAAGGCCAACAACAATTTAATTTTATGTGTGCCCGTTCTAAGCGACAGAAGCATCGCTAACTTTTGTGGTGTTTCGTGTAAATACATACTATCAGACTGAACTTCTTGTATGGAGCGGTAAAAAAAGTGAACTTTTTCAAAAAGTGCAAAGAGAGACCAGCGGCGGGGAGAAGCGAAAGCGCCGGAGTCAAGACGCTTCGCAACCGCCACTTTGACCGGTTAGAACTTTTGTACCAAGCAAATGGTGCAATGTTTTTGTACGTTTTTTTGCCTGGCCTAAGGAGAGTTGTACCCCAAAGTTTTAATAGAATGAAAACCGGGTTCTTTTTTTTTTTTCAATATGTGTATTTTTTTAAATGTGTTGTTCAAAAATGATTTTTTAATGTTTATATTTTTACCAAAAAATCATATTTTGTAAGTATATTTTGGATGCCCTGGCCTATATTGTGTATAGTTTTCAAGCTCGTTAACGTCATACATATTGGGGTAGAAGGCCACAAAGTTAGTGTATTTGTTTCGCCTAGTCTAAGTTATGCATTTTTTATATATTTTTTATTTTATAGAAAACATAATAATTGCATGCAGTTGACTTAAACTTTGATGCATTATAAGAAACAAAAGCATTTTTGTCGTACCACTTTTAGCCTGCCGTCCACAGGACCGCAAAGTTGGCAACTATTGCAGTCCGCGGTGGAAGCAGGGCCGTCGCGCAATCTTAATTAAAGCATTTTTTTTTTCTCGAAGTGAAAACGCTTTTTCGATAAACAAAGTTGAGCTTCGTGTGATTCATTTGTGTGTACATCGCATATAAAAAAAAAATAATGTCGAGTGGACTTGCAGGTTCGATCTGTCGTGGAATCACCCATCGTAAACTTTCATGAGTGCCCGTAGACAGCCACAAGCAAAAGAAAATCTGGAAAGATATCTTCTCTGACAGCAAGCTACAACACATAAATTTTCTTATTTGAGACAAAAAAAAAGTTGCAATTTTTTAGAAAAAAAAAAGTTAGCAGCGGGGAGAAACGAAAAACGCCGGAGTCAAGACGCTTTGCAACCGCCACTTTGACCGGTTACAATTTTTGTACCAAGCAAATGATGCAACATGTTTTTGCACTTTCTTTTTGCCTGGCCTAAGGAGAGTTGTACCCCAGAGTTTTAATGAAATCGAGACCGGGTTTTTTTTATTTTGTTTTTTCAATATAGGTATTTTTTTGAAAATGTGTTTTTTCAAAATAATTTTTGTTATGTTTATATTTTTATCGGAAGCTCATATTTTTAACGAATAATTTAGATGCCCTGGCCTATATTATGTGTAGCTTTCGAACTCGTTAATGCCATACAGATTGAGGTAGAAGGCCTGAAAGTTAGTGTGTTTGTTGCACCTGGTCGAAAGTTAGGAATTTTTTATATATTTTTTAATTCATAAAGCACACAATATTTGCATGCAGTTGACTTAAACTTTGGTGTGTTACATGAAACAGGAAACATTTTTGGCGTACCACTCTTTGCCTGCCTTCCACAGGACCGCAAAGTTGGCACCTAATGCAGTCCGCGGTGGGAGCGGCGCCGTCGCGCAATCTTGAAACATTTTTTTTCTCGTAGTGAAAACGCGGTTTCGAGACAAAAAGTTCCGTTTCGTGCGATTCATTTGTGTGCACATCACATATAAAAAAACCAGAAAAAATAAAAATGTTGAGTGGACCTGCTGGTTCGATCTCTCGTGGAATCACCCTGTAGACCTTTTTCAAAGATCGCCCTGTGCGTGTTGCCATATTTGCCTGCTGGCCTGTGGAACGCATCCTGGAGCATGCGCAGTTGCTTTGCTATGCGGTATATCAAACGCTGCGAATGCATCCACAGCTCAGTGACTCAGTATGTTTCGTCCATGTGATAAGCGATGCAAAGGTCTATACTAATATAGGTTTCCTATATCTTTCTGTGGTTATTGTGGACTGGCATAAATTTGTTTTGGTAATATCGGCGCTAAGCTTTCTTTAAATCAGAGTTTATTTTATTCCTTACTTTTTTTAGCTCAATGAGCAGGCTGGGTTCTGCGCGAAGGCGAGAAAAGCATGATAAATGCTATTCTTTTTGTTTGTTTGGTTTACTAAGTCCGCGGTGACCCAAGGTTTTCTGGTCTTCTTGTTGTTTTTTTTTCATATTAAAGTGAAAGCTATATCACCAATATACTTTAAACTTATAAATAATGGAATCAAAGAGCAGAGTCTGCATCATTATTGTGCATATACCTCTTAGTTGGTTTCGCTAAGAAAAAGTAAAACTATTCAGAGTTTCGTTGTTTATATTTTTTGTAAAAAAGTGTTGCAGTTTGTTTTCCGTTTTCTAAGATAAGAATGGCCATAGACACAGCAAATGGGAAAATGGTCACTCACATCTTCCGTCGAAGAGCCAGATATTGCGTTATCTGTAATTACGTGATGCAAATATCAATGGGTGTGGCGATTCAAAATGTTCCTCAACTTTTTTGCATGTCCATCGCTGGAAATCGTAATGAAAGACGTTTACAAATCTCTCTAGCGCGAAATTAGAAATCGCTCCTCCTCCATGAGGAGGAGGAGCGGTGGTTATGGAGGGGAGGGCATGCCTCTCCTCCTCCTCCGTACCTCCCCTCCTCATATCCTCCTCCTTTCCACTTCCGTCTCATCTCCTCCTCCTCCTACTCTCCTTCTTCTCCTCCTCCTCCTCCATACCATCCCCTCCTGCCACACTTTCCTAGCTAAATTTATCTCAAAAATTGACGCCACGTGACCTCAACGCTAATTCAGTTTCCCGCTAAATTTAGCGGGGAAAATGACGTCTCATGACTTTGCGTCAAGTTACCTATGAACAAATTCAGTTTCTCCGCTAGATTTAGCGGAAAAACTGACGTCACATGACATCAACACCAATTTTATTCTCCGCTAAATTTAGCGGGGAAACTGAATTGGTGTTGAGGTCATGTGAAATCAGTTTTATCGCCAAATTTAGCGGAGAAACTGAATGCGCAGTGTTGCATAATGGGACGTCACAGACCTACACACCAATTCAGTTTTTTCTGCTAAATTTAGCGGGAAATTGAGTTTGGTGTAGGTCCGTGACGTCCCCTAATGCAACGCGCGCAATTACGCCGACGCCGTTATACGCGGAAACAGGCGCCTAAGAGCTGCAGTGTAAAAGTGGCAGTGAACATGTGCCCACAAATTCCAACAAGTTATCAAACGTTTCCAAGAATTTAGGAACATTGTCAGAGGGCGGCCTAAACACAGTTGCAATATTCAGACTCCAGTTTGGCAACCATCAATATTATTGGTCATTATGTTTGTAATCTTTGAGAAATTCATAGCGTAAATTATTTTTAGAAGACATGGATATTCCACCACCCCTTTTTCATTGTTCTATAGAAACTTTGGCATGTCTAATTTCCAAAATGAGGCGGACACACGTTTGCAGTGAGCCACGTTTCGGTAAATAACATCACGTCATAGTTAAGGGTAATGGTTGAAGGAATAAATCAAGCTGTGTCTTGTTTATTTCGAATACGGCGAGTATTCAGATGCTTTTAAGGAAAATGTCAATGGTAATACTTGAACATTTCATTGAAAGATATATTCATAATATTCGCATTCCTAGCTGTTCTCCTGTCATGAGAAAACAAAAACTCTCTAGAACGAGGTGTTTAATAAACTCTAGTTGGCAGTTTTATCGACGTCGCCATGACTGTTAATTCTGAGTACGTCAAAGGTATCGTTCTTACGTGATAATATTTTTCCGCCCCTAGCCCAGACATACTCGCGAGAGGTTCTGAAAGTTCGCTTTCCTATCTTTAATTTGATGAGACGTTCCTTTCTCAGTTTTATTTCGTTCGAATCGCGATAAAAATATACCGTATTTACCATGGTGCATGTTGTAGTGGGGTAAAGCGCTAGATATTCCATTTTTATCATTCAGCTTTTTGCATTGGGGTAGAGAACAGCACACCACCATCCGAGCGCTTCGAAACCTCAGCGCCAAAAGTGTTCGTTAGCACAACTATGCGAGCCACGGTTTCGAGCTTTGGTAAAATGTCCTTTTACAAATATCCCTTCACCAAATAAACACGACGCGTGAAACAGGCTTGGCCGCGCGTTACCCAAACAGCGCGTGAAGCGAGCTGACGAGCCGATCGGATCCAAGAATCTGCGCGCTCACTCCCAGTCGGTCCTATCCGTGACGTCAAAAACGATGATGATGATAGCTAGAGAAGCGCCCCCGTAGAGTCGCACACGCCGCCAATGGCGGCTCAATCTGGCGCGTGTAAAGCGTCCATACATCCATTTCGTGGGAAGCACCTTTTTTTTCTACTCCTACCTCACTTAAGCACAAGAAGAACGTTCAGTGTATATGTGCGAGTGTCACGCAGGAGCGTTAACGTTTTAAGACGACGCTTTGCATTCACATCACTTGATCATTCCTTCGGCGAGACGCTTGGGGAACTTGTCCGCTGTTATTTCTTCTCCTTTGTACTTCGATCAAGCCACTGTTTGTTCAAAGCGATTGCCCGAAGCCTGTAGGCGAGGAATCTGCGATAACGTGCGTGGGTAAAGCATTTTGGAGGATTTCTCAGGTCGTCCTAACATAAAAGCCGCTCTCGTTTTGTATGCGATTACAACCTCTCAATTTCCTTCTTTTTTTTTTTTTTGTGCATGCAAATGACGATGACGAGGGGCGTTCGGCGCCATTAGGAAATATCGGGGATGCTGGATCTAGAAACGAAATAAAGTAGGACCGTTTTGGCGTGGGAACTCAGCCAGCTTAAAGCGGTTTTCTTGTTCCCTTCCTAGCGCACTGGTAGTTTGCAATGGGTTGTCGTTGACCAGGAAAACACTGCGAGACAAGAAAGGTCGACCAAATGACCCGCTTTACGGTGGCCCCCTGTGGCACAGTTTCCGGGGCTCTGTGGCGCAAAGTGAAAGCCAAAGGACGTAGTATTTGCTGCTTTTTCTGCACCTTACGCCGTTAAAACACACAACTGATACAGAATACCATGCACTGCGAGATTTCAAATCTAACTTGCCGGTTACAGTCAGGTCGCAATAGTTGGACATCCCTTGCAGTCTAATTTTAGTGTATTTATAAAAGTCATATAAATGACCTAATAGCAATCATTATTATATCGTCCTTATTTGTATACGTACTATTGCGGACAATATGAATTGCAACAGTTCTCCGCCCTTTTCCGGCGTTCTTACCAGTTTTCTAAAAGCATCGGTCCAAACTGTTTGACGCAACGCGAAGCTTGGGTTCCATTCTTTGAAATTAATGACACATCGAGAGATAATAAAAAAGTTGTGATGATTGCAGAGGCAGAAAAAGGGCGGATTAAATGTTCTTGCTCATATTTTCCACTTAGGTATAAGCTATCCCCTGCAGAGGGGGGGGAGGAGAGAGGTGCGTACGATACGCAGCAAATCAAACAAAACAAAGACTAGATGACAATCTAAACCAGGGTGCTTCGTCTCAACCCGCTATTGGCGATGGGCGTGGCCAAATGCGTCGCTGTGGTCCAAATTTGCAATTGGCCGAATCATTGCTTCCTGTAGTATGATAATGCCTGGCCAATCGCCGGTTCAAGGTGAGGCAAATCTCGCCAATCACGACGAGGCAGAGGCAAATCCTGCCAATCACGCCGAGGCAAATCCTGGTCGTGACGTCACGAAAAGAAACCATTAGAGGGCGCCACCGAAACATCTCGGCTCTAATAGATCGCAGTCGAAGGCACGAGCCGGTTAAAAACCACGCGACTACTCAGTACACCGCCCCGATGCGTGCCCATCAGTGGCAGAAATGCGCCGGGACCAACACACTGCTGCGGACGGCGGGGCAGTGCTTGCTTGCGAACTCAAAACATTACTATTTTACGCACTCCAGTATCAATCTGGATGGAATTATAATGTATTTTTATGCGTCTTTAAATTTTATATGAACCCCTCTTTGATAGCGATTTTCAGCCTCCTGCGAGTAAAGTTTCTTTTGTTCCTTTGTTTTATGTCAACATTTTAAGTTTGTTTATTAATACAAAATGTTTAAAAAGATTTTTGTGTGTGTGTGTATGCTTTTTTTTGCCTTTTTATAAACAGCGTCCATTTTTGCCGTGTATCCTCTATTTCTATTTTTTTAACTGCCTTCCTATGACTCAGAGTTAGTTCCTAACACAAAATGATGACTACCCTTGGCATGTGGGTATCGGAATAGCTACAGAGGGGACGATGTCTACACAATCGTATCGACACATAAATTGAAAAATTATTCACGAGAAAGAAAAAAAATGAAAAAATTATCATTACGAAGAAATCTCGTTTTAAATCTCCACTCATTGCGCCCGAGCGCGCCGACAACCTCGGAGGTCAATTTTCTCAGCCATGGCCTACGAGACCCCGAATCGCGCGCGGGATCTCGGACGCCATGTCTCGGCAAATACAGCTCCCGCGGTGCTCAACAGGTGGCGTGAGTTGTCCGACATCTCCCATCTACGGCTGTGGACATTTCTGTAATTCAAGTCAGTTTCATTTTCTTGCAGGGAATGCTTTAAATGATGGGAATGACGGATTCTCGAGCAGAACTAGCGAGTATATGACTGACTCCATTGAGAGCGTCCATCAGAAATTAAATCTAGGCAATCGCTTGTTGCATAGGTTTTGGCAGGTAGCACCATGAGACCGAGAGCAGTGCGTTGATAACTTCTACCACCACCGACTTGCCAGTTGATAGAATGTCCTTACTAAATATGTATTTGGCGTATTTACACGTCGCTTCAGAATAATCCTATAATGATCGCTAACTTCGTAATAAATCAATTTATCACTAGATTCGTCTACTAGTCCGTTCAGTGGTTACCCTGTATATCTCCTTTTCAACGACGAATTCCGAATTATTCCATACGTATCTTCAGACAACAGACCAATCTGTCCCGACTCTATGAATAGCCGCGCTTGGTAAGCTGTCATAGACACGATTAGATACCTTTAATATCAGTACGCGAGGTCACTCTGACTCAAGGCGGTAATTCAGTTGACACTGATGTGAGGTCAAGAGATACAGTGTGACTTAGAGATGGTGATCGTCTAAACACCCCAACCTCATATATAAATATGATGCTGAGTCGAGCAACGGTAATGAAATAGAGCTTGATGTGGTGTTTGTAAAAGAAGGGTTATTGGCTCACTTCTAGCAAAGAACATGGCAAGACTTCTGTCCTGCAAAGCATGCAGCTTAGCAGTAAGTTTTCAGTCTCGACGGTGGAAAAGCTAAATGTCAGCGATGCGGCCACTCGGACCAGATGTCACACCGAATGCAGACCTTTGACGCGTGTGTTTTCACTTCAGTTCAAACACGGTTTCGAGGTCGAACTTTTAACTGTGATAAAACTAAAATGTTTTTGGACCATTCTTGAATTGAAATAACGCAAACGGCAAACTTGATGGTGTTTTTTTGTTTTTTTTTAGTTATTTATAATATTTTGTTATTTCTGCCACATATCGGGGATCGCATGTTTGACCGCTTGCTATTCTGTCACTGTATGAACTGCTGCACTAGGACTCTTTTGTAACAATTTCAAATTAGTTTTCATTGTCCTTAATGAAGGAAAAAATCTTGTTTTGGAATAAATTTGAAAAAAAATCTTTTATCTCCTTTGACGATTTTGGTCAAAGTTGCAGAAGTTCTTACGTGTGATATATACAAGATATTTTAATTAACTTAGCATCATCAAAAAGATTCTAAATTAGCTATTTTAATTGCATACAATTTCCATGTTATATGTGAAAAAATAAAATACGTTTCATACATTTGAATAAGCGAAAGCTTTCTAAAATCTCGCAAATTTAAAATCGATTTTTCCAAAAGAAATTACTTTGTATTTGCCTAATTTTCATTAGTAGCAAAGTATGCTAGTGATGTGTTATATATATATATATATATATATATATATATATATATATATATATATATATATGCAGGGTGACGGTAGAAAACGAACCTGGAGGATTTGTTCGGACGTTTCGACCCGAGACAGGTCGACGTTTCGACCTGAGACAATTGAAATTGTGTATAATGTGGAGTAAGAGATAATTTACCCCGCAACAAAGTTTAGAGTTTTACAACGCTCATCTGTCGAATTTCAGGTTTTATTTTCTGGTCATATAAACAAAATATATATATATATA
>JAZHYW010030515.1:0-17115 GCA_037355805.1 Ixodes ricinus | reverse complement strand
TATATATATATATAGGGTGTTTTTTTAACCTTTACAGATTTGTTTAAAAGAAGCTGTGAAAGCTACACTTATGCGGTTTTTTCATGTGAGTTATACGACCAGGGGGACATATTATATATGGGGCTAATTATAACGATCAGTCGGCTAATTAAGTAATATTTGTTAGTTAACTTTTTAATTAGTGAAAATAGTCGTATTGTTCTAATTAGAAATTTGCTGAGCGTCATCCAAAACCCCTAAATCAGTAATTTTTAGAAAGACTTTGAGCGCCTGAGAAGCGCAGCAGTGCGTTAAAGCTGCCACTCGTGGAGCAGGTACACGGATAAGAGACAAAAAAATTGCGCGGGCGCCTTACCGCAAGCGCTAGCCTTCTACCTGCTCCACAAATAGGAACTTTAGTGCACTACTACGTTTCTCACGCGCTGAAAGTCATTCTGAAAATGACTGATTTAGTGGTTTTTGATAACGCTCAGCAAGTTTCAAATTGTAACCATATGTCTATTTTTATTATTTAAAAAGTTAGTTAACAGACTTTACTTAATTAGCTAACTGATCATTACGATTAGCCTCCTGTTCTATGCCCCCTGGCACTATAATTCAGCTACACAAACTGCATAAGTGTAGCTTTCACAACATTTTAAAACAAATTTGTGAAGCTTAAAAAGACACCCAGTATATAAACAGTCACATGACCTGGACGTTTTGAAACATGAAAGAGGACCTATTTGTTTGTCCGTACACATGATGCTGCTATTATTTACTAACACTGTTAAGTGAACAAACCAGCTCGTTCCTTCAGTATTGTGGTAAAATCTGTTTTTTCTTATATTTGTATATGTTTAAAAAAATCGTTTGTTTTTATAGTCCGCACGTGTTGACATCATAACAAATATAATGGTACTCTCATAGTCACGTGCTATTTAAAGTTCTGTTTTGTTTCCCACAATTTCTGCTTTTATGCTACGAAACGATTTCTTCGCGAAAGGTAAGTGAGATCTAGTGACAAAAACTTAAAAATTTGTGCGTAAAAAAGTATATATATGTATATATTGAAAGGGAACAACGTTCCTGTTAGGTGGCGGTAAATAGTGATTCACTGGACAATTAAAATGAACGTAGACACCATTTGTTTTCTCACGACCTGTGAGACGTGGCTCGGAAGCGTTACTTACCGTGAGATCGGCGACAAATTTGTGCTTGACCACAGCTTCCTCCGCTTTTTTCACCAGGCGCTGCGTTTAGGAGAGGCGCAAAAAAAAATAAAGATCAGCTTTAATTTTCAAGACATATTTGTGTTGATACGATGCGCAACACATGTCCAGGAACAGCGTTACGTGTTCAGTAGACACCAAGGATAACCACCACGGATTTCTGTTTTTCTTTCTGGTACGTAGAATAACACTATACAATTCGAAACGTCTATATTTTTAATCTGAACTTGACAATCTGTATCATCTCAGAGAAGTCTGTGTTCTATGTGAACCCCAATACAATTCCTCAGAAGGGACCTCAAAGCCGCGCGGTTACACTCGCAGTACATCGTACGAAAGACTGGGGAATTATAGTAGACCGTTTCCGCAGCCCGCTAAGCACCCGGATAGCGCTCCGTAATCCGTCACAAGACCTTGAACTATGAAGAAAAGGCTGGCGGCGCGCATGCGCAGCTGCGGCGTTTTCTTGACGGATACCGTAGCGGAGGAGAAAAACGCTCTACTACAATTTCCTATTGTCTGCAGACATACGTTCGACGCAAACCTGCGCCGAGCGCACTTGCGGCCTGTCCGCAGACAGTTCTCTTGTCATGTCCACTGCAAACATTGGGTCTATGATGTACGAGCAGTGACTGCGAGTGTGCGGCTGAAATTCCGCCTGGCTTTCATCGCAACATTAGTCGTATAGGTGCTACGTACAAAACACTTTCGAAGCAGTTTTGAAATGAGAGAATTTTCCCTCTACGGGGAGAGATAACGGACGTATCAGACAGCTCTTGTTTTTCTTTTTTAATGCCGGTTAACACTCCATTGTCGGAACACGCACGCACACACAAACAGTATTGACTCCTGTATGCATTTAAGGGATGTGGAAACTTACGTTTCCTTTCTTATCGGGGCAAAATTGTTTTTTGTGTGACGCCTTTTTTATCTACAATGTATCCTTCGTATTTATAAGATTGGTCTCCAGTTATAACTTTGGATGTAAAAATAGTTGAATGGAAACTAACGTTGAATATATATATATATATATAAATGAAAATCTGAAGTTTTACATACAAAAATAATTGTATGAAAAAATTGAACGGGAACAATTAAAGTTATGTTTGTTCCAGGTTAAGGGCTGTATGGTGTCAGCAAATTAAATTGAACTTTAGTTGCCCATTTGCGCTTGAATTTGCTTTCTTTTAAGTCCTATTTTATATTGGCGTACTTTAATTTTACCTCGTGCAACTGTGTGCGTATGACTGTTATTCTTTTTATGTTTTGTTTTTGTACTCGCACGCCCCTGCAAAACCCCCTAAGTACTGAGAGTATCACTAAATAAATAACAAAATACGTACAGTTACGTTTAATTTTCTTTGTTCCAAAATTCTTAATGCGATTCGACAAAGTAGTTTTGAATATGTTTTTTTAAAGTACCATATAAAGCTATTTATCATGAAGCGACCGTCCTATCGTGAATAACGCATTTTACAAGCCCGATGCTATCATCAGCTTTGCTGATATTGCTTCTGATTAAATGAACTGTATTCGTTTCATGCATCATTCAATGAAAAACCTGCGTCACAAAAATACAAATTCAAAGGTCGAGCAGTGCGCGAAGAACCGCTGCTCACCTAGTTACCTAATTAATTAGCAATTTATATCCCGTGTATTTTAAATAACTCTAAAGGTCTTATAATTGGTGTTTACATACGGTGTAGGATCCGTTCGAAAATGAAACTTGCGGACCTTGTTATAAATTAACACCGCGATTCTCGTGGGAAACGCTCATGCTACTGTCTCTGGGTTACACGCGAGAAATCAGTAAGCGCCAAGGGCTCACATCTTTTGGGTATCGCGAAAAGTTCTCGTTCGGTTCATGAAAAAGTGCAACTCTGATTTATCTTTGGGCTACTTTGATTACCCATTAAACTCGCTACATATGCTGCGCTAATCTAGTTGAGAGAAGTAAAGCGAAGCATTATCTTCTCGTGCATGCATCGACTGCTGAAGGGTCGACTTTAAGCCTTAAGGACGATGAGAGCAGACGACGCGCCTGGCTTTGGGCGAGTTATACCACGTGTTTTCGAACCTACTTCCGTGGCTTCGTCTTTAGACCGCCAGGCGCTATGAATATTTGATTCGCTCAAGGAGGCTCGAGAACGAACCTGCCGCCACTGCTCTCTGTTCTAGCTGCTAGGTACCGTCGATTTTGCCGCAGTCGCCAATACTCTGTTCGCCCCTAAATGGACAGTCCAGTGGAAGCTGCGTGCTCGCTTGACCAGTAATACATCTACCTTTTGCCACGCGATCACGCTCCCGCCCACACTCACGAGCAGGAGGCGGGGCCAGGGGATGAAGAGAGGTGGTAGATTGGTCCGGCGAGCACGTAGCTTCCGCCGCACTGTCAGCGTAAGGGTGAACGGACTACATGGTCCCACCCAGTGCAAAGGTTTTCAGTAGGTTAGGTTCACCGGTCGCTTAGGAAATTGCTTTCGACGCTGAAGTTATACTTCGTTTCAATTTAAAACCAGACGCAGCCAGCACTACGAGGAAATGGGATCAAGCAAGCAGCGTCAAAAGTGCAAGTCACTGGGCCTTTTATGTTTATGATTGGTTCAGAGATGATGAAACCAACTAAAGGCGAAGCGCGTGAGTGCCTCCCGAGCCTGCTGTATTTTGTTGAATTACGCTATCAAAACAGATACTGTAATACCATCAACGTACTGGGGAAGTAATACCGCAGAGGGCCTGTCTTGAAAATAGCTAATCATAGCATTTTGTTTTTGACTTAACAAATTTCGTGTGTGTGTTTTTTTAATAAAGAAAAGGTGGACGTGTGTACGGGGTAAAAGGGAGGAGGTTTGGGAAGAGGTTTTGCGTTAGCCATTTGGCAGATTTAAGTAACAAATAAACATCGATGAGAATGAGTCATCGTCTTTTTCTAAATGGCTTTGTGGGTTCTCTTTAAAGGTATCGCTTTCCCCAAAAATAAAATATAACGTCCTCCCTAATATCTTTGTTGGGGCGCCGACATTATGATGTGGGACTATAAATAAGCCCATTACCATTCCCCTGCCACTACTTCCCAAAACAAAATTTGCATACTGAGCCCCTAAAGTTAAAGATTTTGATTTTACGGCCACTTCTGCGAGGTGGCAAGAAAATACAATCTGGGGTTAAAAAATAACCTCTTAAACCTAGACGTATGCTTAGAGCTCCGTCGATGCCTAATGCCCCAATATCAGAAGATTGTTGGGCTGTGGACAATAAGCAAAAAATATAAACACGAGCTTGGAGTCGTCGTAAGCGCACCGTATTTTTATCAATATTTTTATAGCATTCGCCCACTGAAATTATCAGCTCAGTGACATTCCTCATCATGTTCAATTATACTGTCATTTCTTTAAATTATTTGAAACTTCACCTCATTGACATTGATTGCAAAATATTTTACAACACTTAGAATTGCGCGTTCTGGTTTGGCACTAACCACGCAATGGCCAGTGTTTATTTTTCGTTTATTTATTTTAATATGTTCATGTTTGTCATCATCGCAAAATTGTAGCCATTCTACTTACAAACAACTGACTCTTCCTGATGCGAACGCCGAAAAGTCTAGTAGTTTCTTAATGCGAACTTCGAGCCATGAGACAGAAAGAAGTTATTATATCTGCTATCAGCTGCGCTGTAAGACTGTTAAACTACGACATCTTGTTTCACGGGGTACCTAGATTATTTCTCTCACACTTTGCTTTGTTAAAGAAAAAATAAACAACACTTCGTTTCCCATTGAATGTTTCCTCGTCCACAACCCAAGCATAACGTCGTTTGATACTTGGCGTGCCGGTACAATGGCCCATAGATTTCATAGTCCGTAAATCGGATGCACTGACCTTGAGAGCGTTTTCTTTCGCTGCAAGTTCTTCTCCATTTCTAAGGTCATCTTGAGCAGCAGCTCCGTGCCGTTCACTTCCACCAGACTCAGACTCTCTGCATTCTCGTAACTCTGAACGGAAAGAAAATCGAGACACTTCCGCTTAAAAGGAGACCTCGTTGAAGGTGTCTGCAACTTGACCGAGGCTTATTGAGGAGGAGGCGCCATGTTACTGAGATTTCAGTTGCACGTGGATAGAACCCCGGGTGGGCGAAATTAATCCTCAGTCCCCCGCTGCCCGGAGCGTGTCGGATTCCCTTCTTCTTTATTGGCGCGTAAAACCCCAAAATTCAATTTTTAGACTTTATTCAGGCGTACAGAGAGCTTGTTCAGGGTTAGACCGGCCACTCACTCTGACTCAAAGTAGTAGTGTTTGACTACGTTTGATTAGGTCGAGATCCAACAAAGAACTGTGCTAGCGCGATTTTCTTGCAAAGAATGGTATTCGAACTAAAGGGATTTTCTTCAGAAAGTGCGTTTTACTCTTTTCTAGACTTTAACTTAGCTTACTAAGCTCATCTTACAGTTTCCAAGAAATCTTAATATTATTTTTAGGCAAAAATAACACAAGGAATCGTATTTTACAAGAAAATAACGAGCGATTCGGGTGCAAATTTCAATGTCTATCGAAGTAGACAAGAAAGGATCGAAGAATGAATACGAGCGAAAAGTGAATACTTACATTTCGAAGCGTCTCGATGCCCGATATCGAAGATAACCTCGTCACCAGGGTCGTATCCAATTCGTTCGCCCATCGATAGACCCTGTTGGAAAAATGTAGAAAAACAACACAATATATTATCAGTTATTTTTGGCATAGGCTCGCAACATAAGTACGGGTACCGGCCGTAAGAACTAACACATTTGGCGTGCCTTGCAAAATTAGAATTCCAAACCTATGTACATACCTGAAGTTGAGCACGCGTGCGTAGTTTCGCAAGAAGTTTTATGTTTGTTTTTATTTAGCTCAAGTCAGAGGTGGTAAAATATTAAAAATAGAGCAAAGATGGCGGCCGTGCATTTTCTAAGCCCTCTACCGGATGTTCGTCGTTCTCAACACTGGTTTGTGAGCTGCTGCAGCGGGTGGTAATTGTTCAGATATATTTCTGAAAAGTAATAATTATCGCGATTATCTCGCTCGTGGCGAGCCTCGACTATTGTTTTTCTTGGTTTTTTAACGTTTTTGCGTTTAGTAAGCCTCTGGGGAGCGAGCTCATAAACCTGTGTGCAGACGACCAAACAGTCTGGTATATAGAAAATAGAAAATACACGACCTTCGAGTTTGCTTTACTTTTAATTATTCCACTACCTCAAAATTGAGGTCTAAACATAGACATAAAACTTGTGGCTAAACATATACGTTCGCGTGCACAATTTGAAGTATGTAAGTCTGGAATTTGAATTTTGCTAGGCGTTCCGAATGTGCTAGTCCTTACTGTCACACCCTTGAGACAAAATGGCCGAACCAAATCTTTCCACCCCAATAGTGCACGACGCCACCTTTCGCACCAAAAAGCGCTATTCGTACACACAAAAAACAACAACAACACTGTCTTCAGCGTTTTCAGAAACAAAGGATCGGGTCTATTCGAGTCCCGAACATTCTAATACCGCTCCACAGCCGGTGAGATTCAGGCATTATTTGACAAGAACGCCGAAGAAGTAATCATGAGGCACAAAGCGTAAACAGAAGCCACGCCTTGTGTTTTTTAAATTTTCAGCGACTATAGTAAAAGCAACCGCCCATCAAACAATCAGGCAGCTATTCGTGACAATTCAGGAGGAGGATAAAGGGGAAGGAGGTTCCAGGCCTTCTGGATTTTAAGTGACATTATATTTACGAATTTTGACTAATCAACAACTCGGGTTTACAGACGCGCCCCTAACTAAACGCTGGATTTGCGTAGAAAATGTAGGGACAGACAGAGCGAACTAGGAAACGCTCAGAGGGCGAATACGATTGACGGAAAGGAATCACGTGATGTAAACAGACTCTCCGCCATAGTAGTCGGCGCCGGCGGCTGCTTTTCGCTGTTTCTTAGGTGAGAAACCAATGAAACGTCTCCAAATTCAATCATTTTTACGCTGACCTTTCCAAAACAGTAGTCAAAGCTTTAAATTAACACGAAGTATCTTTACCTATGTAATTGTGTGTTTACTATCGGATGATAGCAGAATATGTTTAGGATCCCAGTCGTTTCTGCGCTCATGTTTCGAGTTAAAGGAGCCATCGGGGGCCCCGAATTTCATCGATACGCGAGAAGGACGCTCTACTTGCTACATCGCTGAAGACTGACGAAACATTATCGGGAATCAATAGGCAGGTAAGATGACTACAAAAATCAAGAATCACGTCTGAGACCGATGAAGTTCTAAACAGTGACGAGTTCGCCACGGCAGCTGCGAAAGTGCTCGGAAAACGCCGATATGAAGCCGTCGAGAAATCAGGTCGCGAGGAAGGAGTACGGTCCTTGCGTCGACCGTACTCGTTGCTCTCAGAAAGGTGACAAAACGGCTCTGCTCTGTACCATCATTGAGCATCCGCTGTCGACCAAAACGGACTTGAGTTCCACACTGTGCTGTTCTAAGGTAGCTGCGCAGCCTCAGCCATTTTTATTCTATGTGCCCTCCGCAGGCACAAATGTCAGCTTTCTACTTGCCCCGGTGCGCCAATATTCTGGAAACGGAAGCCATGGTGAGCAGTTTGAACAGCCTTGGGTCTTCCAAACCGAAAACTCAAAACCAAGTCGTTTGGTTAATCGAAAGAATACACAAAAATTGCAGTTTTCCCTTTAACGTGTTTATAATCTTCACTGAATTTATTGCAAATTATCTTCATGAACAAAAATAATCTCTCTCCACCTGTGCGTTTCATTTTAATAACTATAACAACTAGGGTGAGAGGTAAGAGCTAGGCTGTTGGCGTTCAGGAAGTAAGCTAAAACCGGGGAAAGGTTCGAGCCTTTCGCCGTTTTAAAGCGAATTTGGACACACTGGAGCCTGCTGTCTCGGTCAGTGAAGCTCTTGTAATATAAACTTCCATATCTCCACAATAGGTCATGTCGAAAGGTGGCGTGAACTAGTCGGAATAAAGTACTTGTTGCTGTTCTCTCTTATGCCTTTATGCAAAGCACCCTGTTATTTTTAGAGCACAACTCGTAGGCACCCGTTTGCGGGTTGAGCGGCGTCGCCGTCGGCGTATCCACGCGCGCTGCATTATGGGACGTCACAGTTTCTCCGCTAAATTTAGCGGGGAAACTGAATTGGTGTTGAGGTCTCGTGACGACAATTTCCCTACTAAATTTAGCGGGGAACGTAACTCGCTAAATTTAACGGCGAAATCTTGGCTAAATTTAGCTGGAAAATTAGCAAAAATTTCGCGCTAAATGAGAGCGAAGGTGGAGGGAGGAGGAAGGTAAGGAGGGGGAGGAGGGGCATACTCCCTCCCGTCGGTACCCTCCCGTCCTCCTCCTCAAGAGCTGCGCTCTAATATCACATTGCAGAAAGTTGCAAACGTCTTTCATGTTTTTATCTTCATATTTGTCTTCCTAATTATTTGCCTTTATTAGTGAATTACCAACTCACTCAAGTTACCATTTCATAAAAACACATTTGCTGAACTAGAAATATGTACGTGTAAATATGTAAATAATTAAGGGGAATTGTTTTTGGATATTATAGTTTATAAAATTGACAAATGCCTATATTAACAATTAGGATTCTAAGCTTTCCTTGGTGGTTTGTCCTATTGCCCACCCTTGAAGTGAGTTTTATGAGCTACACATTTGAAATTCTAGTTATCAGGCTATTTTCTTGATAATACTGAAGGTCTTGTTTACAACACGTTGCAACAACACGTTGCTTGGTCAGCCATAGTCACTTGAGACATTAAAATATAAACTAACAACACCCCTGCAACACTTTTTTCAACACGGTCTTTTGTGTTTCAGATATTGTTGAATAGCTTCATTAATTATTTTTCCACGGCCCTGGTTAGCTGTGTTTCTCAAGTTTGTTCGCTTGATTTCTACCATGAGCAGCGAGCCTTGCACAAAATGAAGCTCATACGAATTCAGTATAGTCCCATTATGAAAAAGGGCGATTTAGGCTAAGCCATTGAAACCAAGACAAGCCCCTGTTCATAAAAATAATTGCATACGTCTGTTTGCAGCTGCACCAAATATCAGAAACACCTAAGCACAGTGAGATATCACTCAGTGGAACTTAAATGTTCCTATCACCAGTGTTGCGTCTGGAATAAGAGTGGCAGTGCCCTTATGTCAGTCTTTTCAGTAAATTTTACGTGATCTAGTTCCTTAGGCATCTATCTGTTTGGAACCTGTCAGGATTACAACATTTTCATGTGTAAATAATTTTTAATAATTTTAACGATCACCGTTTTTATTTCAAAGATCAATCTACATTCTGAAGACGACGACCATACAGGGTTAGCACTCAGCACGTCAGAGCCGTCTGGAGGCAATTTGAGTCACCAAATAGAAACCTTTGTTGTAATAGAACCGTCCAAGACCGGTGATTGACTACAATCTGGGAAAGATGATGATACCGTGATAGTCCTCTGCATTTTAGTGCGCTCCGAAGGTCCCCTAATGCCCGGCGAAAGTGTTTCAGCACCTTCCAGAACAGGGCTAAAACAACGGTTCAAGCATGTGCAGCCTCTGCAGGCACTTAACAGGTCTACACTAAGGTTTTCTGCACTGTGGCAGTTGTAGTTATGTATGAAGAGGTTACGGATTCCGAAAAGCACTGGCCTACAACTAAAACCTGGCTCACAGAAAGAAAACAGACTTCAGAAAGGCAAAGCAAAACCTAGCATCCTTGCTCTCTGGTGGGAGCAAGAAATGTGTTAACAATACACTGAAAAGAAAAAGGACAGAAAAATTTAAATACAAGTGTGATTAAAATATTTACTCTGATTGTAATTTTATTTTGATCAAAACTTTTTCAAACCCAAGTTTGGCATAGATTATTGCAAAGGCAAAGCCTTGGCTGATCTGCAGATGATTCGTCACATCATCCACTGTCACTCGTCTATCCGACAAAATGAGTTCACAAGCACGCTCAACGTCATCATCAGTCGTCGACATGGATGGGCATTGGCTCCTTTATGGAGCCGATGCCCATCCTTCATAGAACTTTTCTATCCATTCAAACACATTTCTTTGGGACAAAACGTTTCCATGATACCGTGCACAAAGTGGATTTTTCTATATATCGGCACCAGACACCCTTCCAAATCACAAAAACAAGGACTCCTACACTTGTAGCAAATTACACATTGGGCAGCAATTCTTTCTTGCACCTCAGTCACAACTGAACTGCACAGCAGTGACTGGAAGGACAGCAATCTTGGACGAAAAGTGTCGATAAGGCTGTGCGGCCAACAGAAGGTGTAAGATAACCGAAGTGTGAATGAGTGTTCAATCACCCCGTTACGACATGGATCCTTCGTAGCGTCTGCATTCTGGCTCTAACCACACTTATTTCTTGTTTTCTATACTTTAAAAGTTAATTTTAGTAACATAATATATATAGCATTTACACCAAGGCACTTTGTGTGGTCACACTGTCCAATACATATGTGATATATATCTTTGCATAGGTTAAAACTTAACTACTTTGACTTCATATGATCATAAAAGTTAAAATCAAATGAGTAATTGTTTAATCTTCAGAGAGTGTTGAGTCAGTCAGCTATGAAATTAGATGGTTTGTGTCTCCACTGTAAATGGCAAACTTTCTATATGCAGCACGACTGCTAACTTGGGGTCTTTACATGTAACCTTCTAATCTGACCTGATATTTTGTGTGCTAGATCAGTAAATACGGTTCTGTTAGCTCATAAAATGAAGGATAGTTAATTTTAGATGAGTTAGTACAAAAAGTCAGCTGCATTAAGCTCTTGTTCGTCACTTGTTTTAAATAGTCATTATGGTTACGTAATGTTGTCGCATATTGGTAAAGTTCCACCTTTTTTGTGGCAGTCATGCAGTTCATACTTCTGGTTCTATGATGTTATTCTAATTTGTATGCCTTGGTGTTGAGGGTTTCTATTTCTAAGCATCTGTTCGTTCTGCCTGTTAGCGAATATATACAAAGTGTGCCTCAGACCTAGAAATTGTACATAGTTTCCTTCTTTATTTCACCGGTTGTGACTCAGATCCCAATCATGAAGACCAACACTGGGATCATCACATTAAGCTTAGGTTATTTATGACCTACAGTCTTTTCCAAAATAAATCATTCAGATTCCCATATCAGTCTTTACAAACATTTCATGTTTTTTTGTTAGTAGCTGCATTATTTCCTTAAGAAATTTGATGAACAAACGTTGGAATAAGCAAGGCATGACTCTAGGGCTGGTGCCCATTTGTTTGCCAAGAATAATTTAACCAAACATATTTGTATTAAAATGTGAAGTGCGGTCAAAAAACTAAAATACTAGGAGTTTTCATGACGCCTACTTCAGCACAAAATATATGTGCATTGCATACAATGAAAACCCCAAACTTAAAAGTGAATATCCTATCTAATTCTGCTAATGATATGAAATACATAGAAGTACAGATATAATTACCTAATTAATATTAGCTTTTACGATACTGCACAACATGTGGTAACGTGTGTACCTAAAGGGGCATGGCATATATGCTGTGGCACAGTACACTGCGTGCCAACCTAGTTGAACAAATAGACAGCGGCGCCCTTTGAAGTACGAAAACTCCCACTAGTTCATCACATCACGTCGACGAGAACGGTCGTCTCTTCGCAGAACCCGCCGCAGCCTGCGCAAATACAGTGCTGAACAAATCTTGTACCGTAGTCGTCATGATTTCTCGTCACCTCCACAAAGCGCGGTCACCAGAAAAGTTAGGATTGCAGAACGACACAGTTTTCCGAAGCTAAGATTCTACTCGCGATACAAGGAAACGTCACTGAAGATTTTCCCAACGCTCTAAAAACCAAGGAACTTGCATTTTTGTTGTTTTCTTATTTAAATGAGTCGTTCGCTGCAATTTGATGAGAACGACAAAAGTGTCGACATTCAGCGGTTTGCCAAGAACATGCACTGCTGCTGTTCAACGCGCCCATTGGAATAAAGGATATACGTTGAAAGTAAAGGTAAACAAGGTTGTAAATAGCAATACATTACATGTACGCGCAAATAAGTGCATACGAATGAGCACGTTGACTGAAAAACCAATGGGAAGACTGACGTGAGTTTCACAGACCTTCCCCAGTGAGGGCTGACACGCACTCAGAGTGCCCACTTGAAAACAGGGGTCGATAAACACTTCACATGACAATATTTTGCATCCTTGTCACTATCGAAGGTCATTCTGTCGAGACTCTGACGCTGGAGTAGCCTAAAACACGTTTTACAACCATTTTTGCCTACCGCGTCGATCGCCACAAACCAGTCGCCATGTTTTTAAATCCGGGATCAAAAAACAACCAAAAGCAAAGCGCCTCAAAGATTCTGTTGCATTTATGTTTAGGCAGCCTCGATGCTAGTACTCCTCAACAAAGAACTGTTTCCGCTACCCTCACCACTAACTACTACTACTACTGGCTGTAGATGATAAATGTAGCCAGTGCAGTACAACCGCTAACCTGGGGTCGTTAGCGTGCACCACGCAGTAGTGATTACACGAACGCGTGCCGGCACGACCCTCATCCAGATCGAAACGGGCAAGGGTGGATATCGAACCCATGAGGTTCTGCAGCGCAAGCTTTCGCTACACGCTCCGAGTTGTGACGCGTTAGTCCACTCGGCCACCGGTTCCTCCCTCCAAAGCACCCAATGTTGAGCGCTCACGATAAGCGTTTAATGGTAGGTTTAGCGATAAGCGATTTTGGTGCAACATAACGAAACCAAAACTCAGCTTAGGTTTTCGGCTAAGCTCGGATTTGCGCTAAGCGGCGTTAGTGCAACCGGTCCTTAGTGTTCGTTAGTTTGCTTAGGTATTACAAGCGTTCGGCTGGGACTGGGAGAGAGTGGGGGCGCCTATACAACAACATGCTGCTCACTCTGCGCAGAAACGCTGCGCAGAAACCAGACTGGCGTGAAGCGAAGCGTCTGAGCATGCGCAGTGCCGACAGCAGAGCCACCGCAGTGGGGTGACGTCAGCGAGCTCAGCTGGTGTACACTTAACACCAGCCCGTTACAGCGATAGCCGCTACGGGCTCTTAACTCCCCCTCCCCCCCCCCCGAAATAATGTAGTGTGTCCGTCGTTACTATTGTCACGTGACACCACGACGTCACAGAGTCAATTGACGTCACGGCATCACCTGACATGGTGTCATGTGACGTCACGATGTCACAGGAGGTTGGTGAGTCACGTAGAATCATGGGTCTGAATGACGTCACGTAACACCTTGACCTCACAGTCACGGTACGTTATAATGTCACGTGATATTATGTCAAAGCGGAAGAAACCGGTGATCACTTGTTTTGTGGTTCTTAAGTTAATGACGTTTGTTAGCGAGCGCCAACAATGTCGCGTTACGTACTCCAATTTTTAACGCAACGTAGAGCTTTTTAGACGAGAGTCGACCTCATGTTTTTAATAAGATTAGTTTTGGACACAAAAAGTGTATTCGAAACACTCGAGAGCGGCATTTGTTGTTTGTCCGGCTGATTTAGCGTTATATAAACAAACTAGCGGCGAAAAACGGATGGCGCAAGGAGCTGACCTCGGAACACCCCGTCTGCGCCTCGACGACCAACTTCAAACCGCCAAATACGGGGGCAAAAAGAAAAAAAAGAATAAAGTCTTCCGTAGTTTCAATGCTCGTCGCGAGATGGCGCTTTCACTCTGCACTTCCCGCGCTTTGCTACGGCTAACGAGCGACGCAAACAGCGAACAATGCGGATTGGGCGGAAAATTAGAACCCCAAACAGTGAATTTTCCCCCTTCCTCTTCGATTCGGGGACCGCTCCCCGCCCCGGCGCCCATTGTCTCTTAATGCAGATGTGCTCTCTGCCGTACCTTGTACACGTCTGACCTCGCTCTCCGGGAGCCTTTCGCTGTCGCTTTTGTGTTCCGTTGTTTCCCTCAGAAAATCCGCAAAAAATAACAACAAATACGCTTCTAGCTTTGGGATGCGTTCGCGCGCTACAGGCAGGCAAGTAGGCAGGCAGTATCACGCGTACTTTAGGAACGTTAGGCCTAATTTGCGGAGGTACCCGTTAAGCGAGCAGGTCGCTTTCCTTTCTGTTACGTATACATCGCTAAACGATGGCGACGGTCTACCACGCGTTGAACACGGCGCAGCCAGATTTTAGCTTAGGTATCTCTTTCTCTCTTTCTGACCGCGTTTTAGGAGCGTTCGAGCGCCACAACTACCGTTTCGTTTTGTGTATTTCTATATCAGGCCACGACACGACTGTACAGAAGGTGAACATCGTCGTGCCGGTTCGTCTGCAAAAAGGGTACGCATTTTTTCCCTTATTTTGTATGGCTTTTGGGGCTGAAACGGGGGGGGGGGCTTACTGTTTATCTTATTAATGCGGCCCGCTACACTACACGCCTCTTGATCAATCGATGTGGCACTCTGTCTGATTTGGGGCTCCTCCCCTTCCTCCTCTATCTCTGCGCTCAGCGGGGTCTGCACATCGTTCCCGCTTTGGGGAAGTTGTTGCTGCGAGGCATCTCCCCGTTCTCCGCGGGCTGCTTGCTTCCCTTTTCGATTCCCCAGTTTCGCTTCTCGTCCCTACTTCTGCCGTGCGTTCGCTTTCGGCACGACTGATGTCGGAGCTGTATTGGGCGGCGGTGTACTTATCCTTCCTGTCTTCCGCAGAGTATGCTGGTGTGTTTGGAAGAGTGGCCGGGAAAGGGTGAAAGTGAGGATAAGGAAGAAGAAGGGAAGAGGGGGGGGGAGCACTTTTCGGTGTTCTGAAGTAAAGCAGTGGACTCCCTCCCCGACTTCCTTGATGGAGCCTAACGTGGTTTGGAGTTTGTTGCGTGTTCGGCGAGTTTGGAGCAGCCACTTTCCAGCTCTGCGGCATCGCTGACTTCGAGACAGACGAGGTGGGGGTCGTTGCCTCTGGTAGGCTCTCGAGTGCTGGGAGAGGCATCACTGCGATCGGTAAACCTCGTTTGCCTTACCGGTAATAGTCGGTGTGAACTAGCCAGTTAGAACACATAAAGACACCCAGAGACTTGGAAGAAGATAGGACGGACAAACAAAAAGGGCGGACAGACATGGAGACCTCTGTGTTTGTCCTTCCTATTTTTTCCAGTCTTGGCGTGTTTTTACTGTGTTCAACTACCACCAGATTGTTTGCTCCCTAACCTTCTGTTCAGACAATTCGATTCGTTGTAACGCGTGGTATGTTACGAACGAAATTTGTAATGTGTCCAAATTAAAGACAGACACAAATAAGAGAGAATAGTTGTAAATTAAACGATCACGTGGTCATTGCTGTGTTCGTCAAGATAGTTCTTTTTTTCTTCTAAATTCGTGTTTTTAATAATGAGATTCTTAAGTATCATTCTGAACATCAGCCTGCTTAGCCTGAGCCTGATTTGATTTTGAGCCCGATAAAATTCCAAGCCTGGTAAGATTCCAAGATTGAACAAAACAAATCAATTACGTAACGTCTAATGCTCTGCGAAAGTCCCCTTTCCTTGCGTCTTCTCACATATAAAACTATAGTCTTTCCAACATTAGGTTATGCTGCAATTATTTGGGATTCTTTCATTAAAATTGACATTAATAAACTTGATTGAGTACAAAAAAGGCCGCACGATTCATTTTTAGCTTTGGACGAGCCTCCATAACCGAACTTTTAACCAGAGCTAATTTACTGTACTGGTTTGAAAAAAATCGGCATACTTGACGAAAAGTTACGTACCGGTTAATTAATGAGAATTATAAAGAAGAACTGTCCAAATTAATCACTTTAGTTAATCACTTTCTTATCATGATATGCTACTCGACAAAGGTATGCTCTAACAATAACACCTCTTAAATCGCGTCATAATTGCTTTAAGTATTCTTTTTTCTCGCGAGCAATAATTGAGTGGAATGACCTCGATGAGAGTGTTGTTATCCAGCCATCGTTGTCGTTATTTGAATTAGCTCCTTCTTGTACCCTATTTGTTCAAGTGTACTAAAACTTGGTTGCATTTTTGTTCTTTATGACCAGTTTGTTGTATTTTCTTTACCACTGTACCCACCTGTGAAAATTCCATCGAGAGACTACAGTATTAATAAATAAAAATAAAGAAGCCTGATAAGATTCCGAACTTGATAAAATTTTGAGCCTGATAACTGTTATATTCTACGATAGTACAATAACTTTGATAGTTTCGGGTGCTCATCCGCTTGTTGTAGTGTTCTCATGCGCGCGTGGGACACAGTGTAGACTCGCTTCACTGCATATTGATGAACATGTACATTTCTGTGTATATACGGAAAAATATACCAAACTTTTAATTGAAGCTTATGCTCAGCCTACTTACCCACTACGCACTGTCGTATTTCACCCTTCGTAGCAACTGATTTAACCTTTACATGTCGAGGAACAGGTTTTATTGCGAAAGGAAGATGTCATTTGAAGCTTCATTTCCTTTCTTCTTATGACAAAACGACTGGAGAATATTTGCATACCATTATTTGTTTTTGTTGCCAGATCTCTAATAAAAATAGAAGAATAAAACAAACGGCAGTGGGCTAGGCGTTGACTTTTATCCCCATGCCTCCTTCACGCTTGCCTATGTATAAACAAAATAAATTCAAACTGAAAAAAAAACGCGATACAAAGGGGAACTCTCGCACATTATTCAAATAGGACGCTCTCGCGTGATCCCGCGCGGTTCTTCCAGGAAAACACGTCGGCTCCGTAGTCGTCTAAAGCCACGATCACGCTGCTTAAACATCACACGAAAAAAGGACAGCGTGCAGAGACTGTCTGTGGCGTGCTTCTTCCTTGTGGGACGGTCCTGTTACGT